>PVKZ01000399.1:0-230760 GCA_004027375.1 Macroglossus sobrinus
TGCCAATAGCTTTGCAGTTATATGAACCAATAAATCTTCCTTTTTACTTGAGTCAGTTTGAGGCGTGCTTCTGTCAATTGGTACCAAGCTAATCCTGATTAATACATCAGATCAAGGGATTTAAAAACTAGGATAAACCTTAAAAGTTCCTGAGTACCTCAAGGTACTCTACACATGAATTGATTTAGGGAGTTTAGTCACTTGCCTAAAGTCATACCACCATGTTAGTGGCAGGTCAGCTAGTTCCCAAAGTTAGTATGCTTCACCACATAATATACTGCTCCTCTATTCACTACCTGTGATGCTTTTTATAAGTTTGGGTTTGAGAGTCTAACCCTGCAGAGACGATTTATTTCCTCTGTCTACCATGTAGCTGCCCACAAGTCAGTGTTGGCCTCTGGGCTATGGCTTTGCGATCCAAGTGTCTACATTTCTTCATGGCATAAAGACCTGAAAAATAAAACAGGATGTGATTCAGTAAATTCATTCCTATGTATAAGAATTCAATTCAGAAAGTACCAAAACACGATGAAATATTATGACTAGGAAAATTAAACATCTGTACCCTTTAGCCTCAGATTAAAAAAAATAAACAGTTTAGATATATTTGCACCTATCTTTTAGCTGTTACTAAATACTATTTAATTTGTGTGTGGTCTATTCCCAGGCTTCAGCAGAAAATTCATCATAGGTCCTCTCAGACTCATAGATAAGGCCCTAGAGGGAGAGTCACTCTGGCTTGTGCCCAGGTCAGTGCTGAAAGGCACTAGTGTGTCTTCTGATCACTCCCTATTTGGTTTGTCGTTTTCTACTTATTTTGATATTCTTGAATTTTATTTATCCTGGGGAATCTTGGTTCTGCTGTATATGCCTCCTTAAGCTGGAAAAACAAGGGAGCTTTTAGCTCTTTGATAAACTCAAGGAAAGGCTGCACAATTCCTCTAGGTTTCTGTCAAAGACTGTAATGGTTTATTCCCGGACAGACGAAAGTAATTTTCTTCCATCAGATAACCTTCTTCCACAACCAAAATTTGCCCTGTAACAACAAAAAATCAGATTCTCCAACAAATTCTGTAGATATCTTCTTGTTTTAAGGCCTGGTTTCTTTGAGAATGACCTTTGAGCAAATTACTTTTCAAGGAGTTAGGCCCCTTCTGCTCATTGTGAAACCCGTTTGAACAGAGCTCGCACACTAGCTCTTCCTCTTATCTCGTTTTGCCGGTGCAGTAACATTCAGAGAGAGGTGTGGAAAAGGGGCTGTCAAAAGGGAACTGCCCTTCCTCTCACCAGGAGCCAGACCTGCCCTGGGCTTGGATTTCATCTCCTGCCTTTCAGGAACTTTCTACCATGCATTATCCCTGTACACCTATGTGTCATGTCATGTTTTAATCCTGCTTGAGTCTCACTCACTTAAAAAAGTTTTTTTTTTAATCCAAAATCCCCTTTCTGACATCAGTCTGCCTTATTCTCACCCCTTCATCAATTTCGCTAAAGATTTGTCAGCTCATACCACCTTCCACTTTTTGTACCATTCTATATCGACATGAATCCCCATCTCTCCAAAAAAAAATAGCTTTGGCTCAAGTCATTAGTTAGGGAAACATAGAGAGCCTTCCTGAGCACTCCATTATCATGTTTGCTGACTTTCTCCTCCATCCAGTCTCTAACTGTTGAGATTCATTTGGGCTCTGCAATGGCCCCCCCTCCTTTTTTTTTTTTTTTGCCTCTGTCTACATTCTTATTCATCCCCATGATTTTAAAGATCATCTATATCTGATGACTCCTGAATATGCTTCTTCAGTCTACAGCTCTTCTCTGAGACTCAGATTCATATACTCAGCTGCCTGCTTGATGCTTCCATTTATATCCTGCAGAAGCATCATGACCCAAATAGGACTTTGCTATTCTCCCAGACTCATCCCACACTGTCAGGTTAGAAATCCAGGGACACTTCCTGATTCCTTCTCACCCCTCACAATTAATCTATCAGCAAATTGTTTGTTCTATTTCCAACATGTCACATCACTCGCTCCTTTTTTTTTTTTCTGTTCCGCTGCCACCATCCCTATTGAAACTACTATCATTTCTCAACTTTCACTGCAACAGCCTCCTTACTGATTTTTCTGAATCCTGTCTTGCTCCCTTCTAATCCATTATTCCTACTGCATCTGGAATAAAGATACAAACTTCATGTCACACGGTTGAAGAAAACATTTTAATCATTTGCCATTGACTTACCATGATCTATAAGACTTGTGTGATCCTCTGGAATGTACGCTTCATGAGGATGGGTATCTCTTCTATCTCATTCTCTATTTTATTCCAGTGCTTAACATTGTATTCAGCATATGGAAGGCATCTTACAAATATTTATTGAAAAAGTGAATGACAGACACTTTACCATATTATGTGTGGTTATTTGTTCAAAGTTCCAACTAGAATGTAACCCCTGTGGAAACAGGAACTGTAATTTTTTTGGTCAACCCTTTATACCCAATAGCTAGAAAAAGAGTTTATCATTAATATATGAGAATTGAATTAACACACTGGACACATACATAACAATATAATTGCATCTAAAATATAATGCCCAGTGAAAGCAGTATAAAAAAATTAGATATGTAACACACTGCCATTTTAAAAAACTAAAAATACATGCATACAGAACAACAACACATTTTGCAAGAATACAAACACAAAGGTATACATTAAACGTGGGAATGACTGTTTATAGAAGGGAGGGATGGGCATGGGAAATAAGATAAAAATAAAGTAACTAAAGTAAGAGTGGACAAATGTTTGTAAAATGAATGATGAATGGATTCTGCAGATGGTATGAAATTTCAAGGTGAATAAGTGTGGATTTTTAAGGAATAACAAAAGAGAGAACTGAAAGAGTTTACAAAAATCTATTTATTACTTGGGGATTCCCTTCAAGGTTTTGAGAATAATGAGGGAAATGTGGTTGTAATGGCCTGGCACTTTATAAAAGACAAAATTCCTTAGCACAGACGCAATAGAAAAATTATAATTCCCGTTAGCATTACACATTCCAAATAAAGAGTGCAAAGTTGTCCTCTAATTCTTAAAAGAAAAACGGCCCTGAGATTCCCTTGTTTTTTCCTCTCACACATACATATTAAGAATGGTCAAGTGGTGATATCCTCAGAAAAGTGGTTTCTGGGTCTGATTTTGCTGAGCTCCACAAAAGCTCCGTGCTTGTTGCTTCACTCAAAATTTGTTTTAATTCACTTTAATTAGGACAGATAAATGAATGTTATGCAGTACTTTCAAGAGAAAAATGGATTATAACATTAAATTAATGAGACAGTGTAATGAGTGGGGCTCTATTGTCTTAGAAGAAAACATTGGGCTCTACACAACATAATGTATAAATTTTAGGCCATTTAAATTTTTTCTGAGGTCATCATCTGATATATTCCTGGCTCAGCCTGTGCATGTAAAGCCTGTACTTTTCTATTTGAGAACCACAGGCCAGTGGCTCCAGCACCTTAAGCACTGGGTGGGGACAAAACAAAATCTAAATAGACATTAATGAACAAAGAAAAGGTGAGTAGGCAAAATTGTAATAAATCTCATTATAATTAAATTTAAGTATTTCATCAAAGAAGGCCAACCTCACTATCACAAACATACTCACACTTGATTGTATAAATTAGACAAATATAATTTTGAAAACATACAGCTGAAGTTCTGAAATTTATTATTTATTTGGTTATTGCAGCTATATTGCATAATTGATTATGAAATATTTATAAATTTGGAGGATTTTACTTTTAAACATTGCTAATAAATCTCACATATCAATTTAATTATAATCATAAACTCAACTTTAGCATCTGGAGTACCACATTGTAGGTTTCTTGATCAACTTAGCAGATATTAACTGGGGATCCCATTTATAAAATATGAGCAACATATTTTGTAGTGAGGAATATAGATAGCTAGGAGTGTTTTCACTCAATTTCATTCACTAGTTTGTTGCAACTGTTTTAAATTACTAATGATAACTACCATTTCTTGCATACTTGTTATATGCTGGATTGAGTTTGTCAGGATGGTCTAAGCCAGCGGTTCTCAAACTTGAGAGTGCATTAGAATCACCTAGAGGGCTTGTTGGAACACAGATTCCTGGGCTCCATCTCCAGATTTCCTGAGTTTGCTGATCAGGAGTGGGGCCTGAGAATTTGTGTTTCTAAGCAATTCCCAGGTGATGATGCTTATTGCAAGGTTTGTCTCTTGTTTTCACAGAGCACTATGTGAATGGACAGCCTTCCTCCATCTGATGATTGTGCCATTGTATGCACAGCCTCCAAGGATGGAAGAAGCACTGAACAACTTCTACCCACCGGGACCTGGATCCTTTGGCTCTCTATCCATTGACTGGACCTGGATTCCAGGAGTGCTGTCTCTGCCACACAGGCACTTGACAGTCACCACCCTTGCTCTGTACCTCAAAAGCAGGTGTGTGCGCATTGGATTCAGAGAAAAGAAAATAAGAGTCTCTGAGAGACAGACTACCCTCACAGGCCACTACTAGGGAAGGGTTGGAGCCTGGATTTAAATCTGTGCCTGTCTTAATTGCAGAGCTGTTGTGCTGTCCCCTTCAGTACACCATTCCGAATATGCTAAAGTGGCTATTTCAGCTCAAGGGTTGGCATAAGAAACTTATCCAACATCAGCAGAACAATTGTGGGCTTGTGGCAGACTCCTTCCACAACTCCTTCTCTCTCTATAGTTTGCAACCTGAGAGTCCCTCAAAGTAGAATGTGGCTTATTGCCCCTGTGGTGGCTAGATATTTTTAGGAAAGGGATCATGAAGAAGAGAAAGAGAAAGAGGTATTTAGAGAAGAACACTTTAGAAGATGGCAGAGGACAGGTCATCACAAGTCATTACAGATGCATTTCTCAGTTGGAAACAGTGAAGAATTAAGTCTGCCCAGCTGCTGGTCTCGTCTGTCATTTCAAAAACTTCCAGCTGTGCACCTCGTTTCTCTTTCCCTCTATCTGCAGCTTTACTTCACCATAAGTAATACCTATTTTATGTTTTAAATACAAATCTTAATTGGATGAATTAGAACCCTGATGATAGCATGTTCAGATGCTCCCACATGTGTTATTTACTAGTTCTTTGATTCTAGACATGTTATTTAACTCTGCTTTCATTGGCCTCAAAACTTGATGGTTCTGGAGCTAATGATCCTATTTTTGAATTGTGTGGTCTTTACCTCTCTCTCACCAGTTCACTCCTTTCCTTTGGTGGTTTTGCTTTTTCAAAAGAACTTTCAAAAGAAGTTTTTATGTTAAAGAAAATAAAGCAAAGCTCATTCTTCTGTCTATGCATGTTTGCCTCTTTCTAGGAGTTCTTACAAGAGAATTAGTGGGCAAAAGTTCTGAATACTGGCTGAAAATTAAAATTTTCTGTAGATTTGCTTTATTCTTACACTGTGACTAATTGAGAATTTATGTCTGTTTACCAATTCCACCTATTCTGTAGGTAGAATTTCATGTGGATTCTATATTATTTAAACTTGTGTCTACTTCTTTGAGGGAGGGTCTGTAGAAACTTCTAATCTAATATTTTTTTAGATAGTCTTTAGAAGCATTGTTTAAACATTTCTGAGGAAACTTTAAGATGTATATAATCTGTAGCATTTTATTTTATTTTGTTTACACGATAATAAATTTGGTATCTTTACATCTATATACTAGTTAAATTTTAATAAAATGAACCCAATCTCTATATATGCTATTTAAATGGACCTACTTTTTAACATGGTAAATAAAAAATTAATTTAGTGTGGGAATGAATGTGTACCTTTTTGATTCACAAAACTAAAATTAGACATATCCAAAGAGGAAATAGGTATTGTTTTTCTTAAGAAAATGTCATGAAAATACTGCATATGAACATACCCATGTAGAAAGAATATTGAGTTCCCGAAAATTAGTATGAATAAATAGGCACATTTTAACTACATACATTTTGAAAATATAGTGATTAAGCATTAAGCAAAATCATTTTATTAAATATTGGGATGTCTTCATTCATGATCCAAGTAGAACTCTTTGAAGAAGGGCACTTCTGCTGAATAAGTGGTTAGGCTAAAAATAATTTGAGCCTTTAATAAAGTTCTCTGACAATGAGGCCAGACAACATATGTGTATGTTTTCCAGTGACCTAACTTTAATGGAGTTATAGTTTATTAAACAGACTCACTGCAAAGAGCAATAAAAATACATAGATCAAAATAAAGTAAAATGAAACATTTTTAAGTTAAAACAGACTAGGAGAGAGTTTGTATCATATGTAAAGATTAGATTGACATCCAGAATATAGTTTTTAAAATGTCTATAAATCGATAAGAAAAAGACCAAAAGTAGAAAAATCTGAAAAGATCATAAGCAGACCTTATCAAAAGAAATTCAAAAAGAATTAACAGGCATATGAAAAAATTCAGCTTTACTAAAAACCAAAGTTATGCAGATTGAAAGACAAATGAGATGCCATTTATCACTTATTGGAATTAAAAAAGATGACAGCATTAGAGAAGGCGTGGGCAAACTATACCAATGGGGAAGTACAAATTGATACATACAACTATTTTTGAAAAAATTTTGAAAATATCCAGTAAATTTGAATTTTTACATTCTAAAACTCAGCATTTTCATTTCTAGGTCTATTGCTCTATAAAATGTCACATGTGTACATAAGAAGGAGTGGCAAGAATGTTTAGCAGCATTTTTCTAATAGCGAAAACAAACAAAACAATCAAACCAATTTAAATGTCTGCAAATAGGGAAAAGAATAAATAAAATATGGCCTATTGAGAAGCCAAAACACTAACATTTAATATGAATGAACTGTACCTATTTATATAAAAATGGATAGATCTGAGAAGAATACAATATAGCCTCACATATGCTAAACAAAGAAAAAAAAATAAAAAATATGAGTTGAAGAGTGTTGTGCTGGGGGTCCCATGATTTCTAGCCTTCCCTGAATATTTCCCCTCAGCAACTCTTTCCCCATCCACTTACCTCCACCCCTTTCCTGCATAGCTCTTACTTCCTAATTCTTAGAAAAAGCCTTGCTCATTCACTATCTTTTTCCCACTATCCTGGGTCTGGGCTACACTGTTCTTGATCTGTAAAACACTGTATTATTGTGGCTGTTTTATTGTTTTCTGTGTGAGAGCCTTAAAAGCAGGTTCTATGCCTTTCACTTCTTAATCTCTAGCACTGAACATACTGTCTAGTACATGATAATGAGTGAATGAAGCAGGTTGATTTAACTGGTGGCACCAGGATTCATTTGAGGAGGACAGTACAGCAACATAATACACCTAAAACTGGATAAAGTTACAGATTATCTTTTTACTTCTTTGGAGGATCATTGGTATTTTAAAGAACATTGTTATTTTCCAAGTACAAAGAACGTCTGAAGGTAGTTAAATAAATACACCATTACATAGGAAACAGAAATGTCAACTGAGATCCAATTTATTAATTGGGCCCATAACTCTTTTAAGGTCTATTTTTGATACCAATTAAATTCTCAACTTTCTAGTTCCCTTTTTCTTTATTCTTTTTTTTCATATGGGAACCATCTTTTAATTTACAAATTGAGGGTTTAAATACTGACCTAAATTTTTCTGGAATTCATTTTTCTTTGCAGCTTTGATCATGACTAGATTGACTTCTTTAGTCATATATTTTGGGAGAAATTCTTCAAAGTATGCAGTCCGTGTATAGACACTGAACTATTGATAATTGCCTTTGGGCAGAACCTTTCATTTGAAGGTGTTATATAAATGGTAGTACCATCATAGTCCAGAATAATCCTGCACTTATATATAGAGGACATTTTCTATAAGAGTTAATCAAAAGCCTCCTTAAATGTTGGTATATTTTAACTATTGTCAATCAGGGCCATAGCTCCATCACAGAAATGGGTTAAATTCCACAATCCACCGGGTACTGCTGCCAGCAGTACTAATATTTACTGCTTCTACTCCATTATGAGTACTGAATGCACACACACACACACTCTCCATAAGCATCAGAATTATGTTTTAGGGGGCTCTAGTTGTAGTTAGTGTAAATTTACTCATTTATTTAGCAAATATCCATAGGGTGCTTACTCTTTCTAAGTAATCTTATAATTATGCAAGGTCTAGGAGTGAACAAAGCAAAGTCTCCGCTCTAATAAAGTTTACAGCGAACAGATGAGAAAGTCATATAATTTTCAATAGTGGTAAGTGCCATGAAATAAAATAAAACATCATAAGGGTTGAAAGCAACTCAGTGGGGAGTAGGGAGGAGAAGTTATTTTATATAGGGTATGCATATAAATTATGTAAGTTTCCTATTGCGTCTGTAACAAATTCCTACAAACAGTGGCTTAAAGCATCACAATTTATTATCTTACTGTTCTGGAGTAAATTTCAAAATAAGTCTTACTAGGCTACAATCAAGGTGTCAGCAGGGCTACATTTCTTCTGGAGGCTCTAGGAGAGAATCTGTTTCCTGGCTTTTTCCAGCTTCTAAAAGTTGCTTCATTCTTTGGCTCATGACCCTTCCAACATCTACTATCTCAGATTTCTCTCTGACTCCTACTGTTGGAGGTAGTCACTGAGAGGACATGGCTACTGGCTGACCCGTGACCTGGCTCTGGGCAACCTGAGGCTCCTAACTCTTTCCCTTGTTCTTGGAATGTATGTTCTATCTATCATTCCTATAGTGAACCATTTTCAAGGATCCGGCCTTGGGAGAGCAATGTATTACTGAGACGGTTGGATGGTGTATGTGACTGAACTCAGTTAATGCCTCTGTCTAAACTTTTAAGATCATGGTGGGTGGATACAGAGATGTACTCATCTTGCCAAGATAAGCCTCATGTGCAAGTTCCTTTGCTCATTAACTCTGCTTCCTACTAATCTAGAGTGGACTGCCCCTTTCTTCAAACTCTCCTTGCCCTCCATGTATGGGAGTGTTTGACATCAACATTTACCCTCTTATAAGGACCCTGTGATTACACTGGGCCTACTCAGACAATAAAGGAAAATCTTCTATCTCAAAATTCTTAACTTACTCATACCTGCATGATCTCTTTTGCTATGTAAGGTCATGTATTCACAGATTTCAGGAATCAGAAATGTGGGCATCTTAGGGCCATTATTCTGCCTCCCACAGAATGGACAGGAAGAGTCTTTTTTGTGGTTTGACTGTTAAGTAAACATCTGACTGATCTGAATGAACTTTGGGGAGACATGGCAGAAGGCTCTCCCAGGAAAGAGCAAGTGCAGAAGCCCTTTGGCAGGATGAGTTTGACACATAGTAGGAATAGAAGAAAAGCCTGCATGGCTGGTACAGAGCAGAGAAGGGGCAGGAAAAGGCAGAATCTCTGGTCCTAGAGGAAAGCTGGGCTGGATGTGTAGGCTTTGTAGGTCCTCCTAGAAAACAATCTTATTTCATCCCAAGTGGGGTAGGAAGCTTATTGGAATAGGGTTCTAAGAGGGGGACTGGTATATGATTTCATAAGTTTCTAGAAATCAGTGAACTTGTAGAAATTTCTATCTTAGCACAGGTTTTAGGAGCAAACAGAACTGCTTCCCAGGCTCTTTGGTGAACTAGTCAATGAAGAGGGCAGTACGTTCAAAACCAGAGGGGAAAAGAGTGAGATGTATCCGAGTCCTCCTCCTTCCTCTGAGTGACTGAATCCTGCCTTGAGGGGTGTGGGTGGGTGTTGAAGTGTCAGTGGGAAGGAGAGTTGAAAGGGATGCCTTCTTAATAGATACCTCAGAAAAGGTGAGATGATCTTGGCTCTTTTATTTTTATTTTTATTTTTCCAACACAGGTAATGGACAAAATGATGTCTCATAGTTGGGAATATAAGCTTTTGGGCAGAGACCTGAGAAAGTGTATATTCCATAAAATAGTTTGGGTATAAGGGATTATTCTTAATTAAGTTAAAAATCACTGTCATCCTGGTTTAGCTCTCCAGATAGTAAGACAATTTAGCTATAAAGAAATATTTTTGTAATGGTATACTTTGTAATGTAATTTTACCTGCAAGTCAAATTGGTCTCATGTGATTTTCCTGTCACAGAACCATATTGGTTGAGATTTCATCATCACTACTTTCTTTTAGAAGTTTTGTTTTTAATAATTCTGTGATCTTAGCTGGCCTTAAAATTGGGCTGACCAATCTAGTATTAGAAGCATAATTTTCCCTCTTTATTTATAAGGAATTCCAGAAAAAAGTATTTTTTTGTGATGTTCTTTAAGCAAAAAAGAAACCAAGTGTTTATATGAATATAACATAGGTCAGTACCTCCAGGAATCATGCAATGATTATTTTAAGATCAAGATATTTTCTCTCTTTTTTTTTTTTTGAAGCTCTTTATTTTTAAATATGAAGTCAGAAGCTTAGGACCAAAACAATAACATTCACAGTTTTGCAGCTGCTGTCCCCATTTATATGATCAACTAACCCTGCAGTGTTGTTTGGAGAAGAAAAAGCCCTCACTGGGAATGTGCAAAAGACATCCTGACAGGGGTGTCATGGATTAAATGCTATATTCACAGCAAGACTTCATAAAGGCAGAGCATCAATCAAGAATTTAGGGGAGCAGGGAGAGAGGATTGAGTTTGTCTTGGCAAGGTCCATGTTATTGCAGAAGACTGTGGACCAGTGTAGACCATAACCATGCCTCCCAAAATAGCTGAACTCAAGAAAAGGGTGTAATTGCCATAATTATAAATGAGTGGCCCAGAGAAGTCTGTATTATATCATAAGAGTTTTACATAGACATAACATTGAACAGATTGTTAAAAATCAATTGAAAGTAATAGAAAACGTATGAATAAGTAAGTCAAAAGCCATCCCTGTGACCTTTCCCTTGAATTTGCTCTGGACTCGGTCTGGTCAATCGTGCGGTTAGCTGCCTCCCAGCAATTGGGAAGCCATTTATACCATCAGAGGCTTGAACACTGGGTTTTAATTGAGAATCTCAATTATTATGAAGCCAATCATTTTTCTCCTTAGAACAAAAGGGAATTGGAAAGAAGAGGACACCGTTCAAAAGTTTTATAGTAGAAATTGTATGAGAGAGAATAGTCAAGGCAAAAATAAGATAAAAAGAGGAGATGAGAAAAGGCAGGGAGACAGAATAGAAGAAAACAGTGCATGTACTAAAAAGAAAGAAGTAGAATCAGGAAGCTTTTCTTGGAAAAGCTGGGGAGAAAGTGTTTTTTTTTTTTTCTCCCATGTTAGTATGTAGAATACCGCTAATATTTGGCTGTTCTCATTAGCTGAAATAGGCTGACTGCCAAATCCAGATGAAAAGTGAAAAATGTAATCAATTATCCAGCTGTTTCCAAATATCTGGATTTTTGGCATCAAGTAGGCAAAACATCTCAATGATAGAATGAATTTTTTGCTTTGCTTATATATATGTTGATATCATGTGACAGCCAAAGATTGCTTGGCATCTGTCCATATAAAATGTTTCCAACTTGAACCTGTTTAACATGTAGTAACACTTAGGGCAGCCTCTCTGGGCATGTGTTTGCTCTGGCTCTGACACAGCACGGTACTGCCACAATCTCTGTATATTAGAAGGAGAATTAATGTTAAGCATATTGTCATCATCCATAAAAAGAAGTGACAGTGTTTTGAAAGATATGCAAAATACTTGGAAAGAACAAGAATGCCTCTCTTTCAACAGCTTGGTGTTCACTGGTGCTCAAGAATTTCAAAAATCATTTTGATTTAATTCCAGTCCTTGGGAAATATTGAAGAGTACATCTTGGAGCTGGTGAGAACACACCTTAAAATAGGATGGGCAAACCCTTTCTGCAAAGGGCCAGATAGGAAATATTCAGGTCTTCATGGCCCATACCATCTCTGATTCTACTTCTCAACTCCACCCGCTGTGCCATGAAGCAGCCACAGATAAATGACTGAGAGTAGCTGTGTTTCAATAAAACTTTACTTAGGGACAATAAAATTTACATTTCATGTAATTGTCATGTGTCAGAAAATGTCTATTTAAAAATTTTTCCCAGCCAATTTGAAATATAAAAGCAGTTCTTACCTCTCAGGTTGAACAAAGACAGGTGGTGGGCTAGATTTGGCCTGTGGACCACAGTTTGCTAACCTGTGCCCTAAAATGTGAGAGATTTAGATGAATAAAAATGTTATAATAATAGTAAACATTTGTAGCAAGTTTAAAACGTGCCGAGTGCTATACAAAACACTTTGTGTTCTATAGCAATTTAATCCTCAAAACAGTCCCATGAGGTAGATACTCTCATTTCCTTCAATGAACAAAGAGGAAATGAAAACACAGAGATCTGCAATAATAGAGCCACTGTGTATAGTCGTATGGATGGCTAGCTGCATGTGGTACTCAGTCACAGGGGTGAGTGGGGTAAAAAAATGGGGCCTCCAGCCTCCTTGAGAATTCATCTGCCCAGGGAGGTACCTCTAGTTTGCACAAGTTCATAGGGCTAGTGTTTTAAGTAACTTGTTCAAGGCTACATGGTCTTCAAATGGCAGGATCTGGATTTGAAACCAGGACTCTCCCTCTAAAACCTCTCCTATACTGTTGAAGCTATTTCTTGCAGCCTTATATTGTAGGAGTGTTTTTTGCACAAATCTTATTTGTTTCTTTAAATTCTCTCTTACTTCCCTAGGACAAACAGATTCAAGTGACTAAGGTAGTTTTGTTCCTGCAATCAGACATGTTTATCTCCACAGTTGGCTGGTGCGGCAGTGTGTCAGAGTGTCAGGAGACATTAAGCAGCAGTAGCACAAAACATTACAAGAATGAAAACATTCTGAAGATGGAAACACTTGTTTTCTCTTCCCTTCTGTAATTCTTTCCCAGCCCAAACCAAGCACCACGTTTCCAAGGGGAATGAGGTGAACAGCTGCTTACAGTAGCAAACTAAAATACATTACATGAGTTTTGCCCATAACATTATTTAGATGGAATGAACTATCTTATGCCCAAAGTGATCAATTGATTATGAGTTCAGTTAAACAGAACTCTAAAGTCATAGTTCAAACTTGCTGAGAGGAATTCCCCTCTTCAAAACCTTTTCTTCTCTTTCATGCACTCATTTCTTTCTTCCTCCACTCCTAATGCAGGCCTTTCACTCTGTTTTTCTAGATTAATAAAATGATGTCCCATACGCTCTGCCTTCTTCCAGTATCACTGGCTATTAATAATCTACCATACCGACTTCATGTTAATCTTAGAATATAATTTTTAAAAACCATTTCACTGTCCAGTTTGAGACTCTCTGTTGATGTCATGTTGCTTATAGCATCTGATACAAACTTGTGAGTCAGGCACTCAGGACCCTCCAGGGCACCCCACATTTATTTTCTAGTCATCTATTGTTTCCTCAGTTCAGTCTGTCAAATGTGTCTCCTTCCTGTCACCCTTGAATAAATGTGCTCACCCTCAGCTCTGAGTCTTTGCTCATGCTGTCGTGTGTCTTGGAGAGCCCCTGCCTCCTCTCCTGTGCATCCCATTTTCACGTACTCTGCGGAGATGCTGATACAGGGAAGAGGCATGAGAACTCAGTATTAAACCAAGTTGTATTCAGAGTCTACAGTGTGCTTCCAGACCTTGGGAAACCTACAGAAAAAAAAAGATAACTGCTGGGATTACTAACAAACTATTTACTCATACCATGAAAAGAAAACAAGAAAACAAGTCTTTCAGTTGTACCCTACACAAAACAAACTGAACTGCTCATTCCCTATGGCTACCAGACCACAGGGAACCTACAGAACAAAGGCTGAGATTACCACCAAGCCTTGCACTCTGCATACCTGTATCTTTCATGTTGATACCCATACCATCAAAAGAAAATAGGGAAACAAAGTGTTTATAATTCATAGAATCTAGGAATCACATATAAACTGAATTCCTCCAATACTTGGGGGTCTCTCTCTGTCTGAGAGGAGACTACACTGTCTATGGAGCATTATTCCTTCTCTAATAAACTTTCCTTTTGTCTCTAACCCTGGTGTACACTTGAATTCCTTCCTGCATGCAGTCAAGGATCCTCTCTCTCCATGTAGGACCTGAGTCCCCACTCAGGAGGGATTCACTTTGTCCCGTGTCAATACCACATCAGATCCCACCTTCTCCAGAGAGCTTCATTTGGGTCCCTAGCTCACAATCTTATCTCCTCTACCACACATTCTGTCATTTGGCTACTGTCTGTTGTTTTCAGGTTCATTTAGTCTCTGTATTTTACATACTAGTCTTATAAACTCTTACAGCAGGATTCATGTAGTCTCCTTTCACAGCTAGGATCCACACCCCAAAGGTGTATATGAACGATACTTCATCTTTACACTTTCTGTAGCTCAACTTGTGATCTGACTATTGTTTGCCCACTCTGTTGAGCTTGTGGAAAAGCAAGCCAACAAGCAAAACACAGGTAAATTTTAGTTTCTCTTAGGTAACTCTAATGACTTTCCTGGAGCTGGGCCTCAGTTTTGGGATCTTCCACAGAGCCAAGTGCTAGGAGACACTGTCTTCTGTTAGTGCCCCACACAAGGCAGGCCTGAGAGCTTGTCCTCCCTGTCCTCAGGTTTAATTGTCTTCTGCTGTTCCCTTGTCATGCTGGGGGCCTGGGGATCTTGGTGAAGGCTGCTTATATTTCTGTTAGTCTGCACAATGTAACCATCCCTCTCAGGGCTGGCAGCCTTCCTGGAGGGCTGCTTAATGCAGGGCCCCACTCCCTGCCCTTGGGACAGTTCTCCAACCTCTGCCTCTTTCACACATGCCCCCCAAACAAGAGAGTTCAGAGGAACTTCTTCATTCCTGTCGCTTCAGGCTGTGAACAGAGACGTTCTTTCCCCAAGGGGTTTAGGCTTTTGCAAAACAAAGACAAAAGCTTGTGGTTTGCCCTGGTTTCCACTCTATTGTATGCCTCTCCTGAATGAGTAGAGATCTGATCTTCTGGTGGAATGGGGTGGGCGGAAGAGGCTTTTTGGGGAAAGTAGGAAAAATGAAGAATAGAAGAAGAGGAGTAAGTGAATATTTTAAAATAGCAACCATCTATAGATTTTTTCATTGTTTTCTATAGAGCCTTGTACAACACTGGTGATAATACAGAAGGAGTTTAACTCACAGAGTCCCTATTTACATATATATTGAGGAAGAAAGGCGAAATCTGTTTACAGAGAAGAAATGTTAGTTCTCAATGACATCAGCAGGTAAGTAGGTGGCAGTGATGTCTGTGCAGGTAACTGGCGGGAGAACTCCCTCTGTTTGCCTACGTCCTTGGCGTGAGTCATTTGTCCACTTAGACTCTGCCAGTACATCCCAGTCTGAACACCTTGCTTCAACCAGATGAATTCTAGGTATGTCTGCTGGGTTTCAAAGGAAACTACAAACAAGGATTGCCTAGTATCGATAGCGGGGTATTTCCACATCAGCCTTAAATTAAGGACCAAAAAGGCAAAAACAGCAGGAGGTGATGCACCAGCACTGGAGCCAGACCCTCAGCTTGAGATATAGCTCTTATTATTAGCTGTGAGACTGAGGGCGGGGCCACCATGCTTAACTCTGGTGCCTCTAGTTTCTTCTCTCAAAAAGTGGGAATAAGTGTAATATTGTTGTAGATTGTTATGAGGAGTAAATGAGTTCACATGTCCACCACCCACAGTACTGCCAGGCACCTAGTATGTACAATACAGTGTTCACTATTATTATTATCACATCTGTGTTCTCTTTTTTCTGCCATTCCCTTCACTATCATACTTCTTTACCGCCCCGTGCTCCGAAAACCATTGAAAAGGACCTATCTGTTGCAAGCAAGGGAAAATAGCTACCAAAGTAACACCATTGGACACATTTTTGTCTTTCCACAGAGCGGAACCTTCTCAGATAAGCCAACCAGGTACCCAGGCAGGTTAATACGCAACACACAGAGAGAGGAAGTACAGCCTAATGCAACAGAGCGAAGGGATGAAGGTCAGTGTCTCCAGAGTGAGCTCTGCTGACTGGTGGCACGGATAGTCTCACGTCCGTCCCAAGCCAGCAGCTATGACCAGCAGGAGGTCAGAGTCTTTGGCTCTCAGTGCAGCCACCTGTGATGCTCTCGGGTCCGGCTTGAGTACCGTCTGTCTGAGGTGTTCAGCTTATATGGTCCTTACAAGGTGGGATCCTTATGCTTATCAGCTCCTGCATTCTGGGGCTTCTTGACGACAGTTGTGGCTGACATTTCTGTGGTTTGGGGCTGTCTGGTCACACCCTAAGGGCATTTCTATTATGTGCCAGTTGACATTACTGCCATAGAGCCCATGGCATCCATTTTGGAAAGTCCAAAAAGTCCTCAATTCTTTATGCTCTATACACTGTCTAAAATTCTGTCCAGTTTACCATTCTGTTCAACATAATTGGGACTGTAAGAGTGACTTTCTAGGATTTGTCATTTTAGGAAGCTTAGAATCATGGTCTGTTTTAAAGCCATCATTCTGAAATAGGCAACTGCATTCTGATTTTTGTGTTCCTTCCAGGTCTTTATGCAACTGGATTTTCAACCAACTTGTAATTGTATCCATTTAAAGTCTATTAGATGTAAAGAACCAAAAACCCAACAAAAACTGACTTAAACATTAAAAGCATATGTATTAGTCTATATCTCTGGCAGTCTACAAGAAGGACAGACCTGCGGCTTACTTTAATTCAATAGCCCAGCAGTGTCATCAAGGTTTCTTTCCATTTCTCCTCTCTGCCCACCACAATGGTAGGTTCATACTGAGGCTGGTCTTACCTCGTGGTGGTAATCCAGCTACTAACAAATTCTCAGTGTGCTGCATTTCATGTGTACCCTTGGAGAGAGCAGGAGAGATGGTCATTTCCAGGAGCTCTCAGAAAGGAGCAAGAATGATTCTTTCTTGGAAGTTACAGAAAACATACGTCTCTTCCTTCTTGGCATAAAAACAGACACATAGATCAGTGGAACAGATTAGAGAGCGCAAAAATAAACCCATACATATGCCATCAATTAATTTATAGTAGGGGAGCCAGGAATGTACAATGGGGGAAGAACAGTCACACACAAAAGAATGAAACTGAACCACTGTCTTACACCGTATGCAAAAATGAGCTCTGTTTTATTTTTTCATGTAAACAAGTCAAGAAACAAAACAGGGTGATTCTGAAGGTGCCAGTAATGTGCTTTATTTATGTGTGAGGTTGGCATGTGCTCTGATGTGCTTCTAAGTTTTAGAGAGATAAAACTTCTTGGAAGAAGGCCATTTATTTTACCTGGTTTTATATATAAACCAGGACTTTTATAATCCTTTTTAGCTCCACCTTTCACCAACTCCTTGCTCAAACCACATCCTCCATTGTAACAAGTTATTTGTGATTCTTGGAATATACCAAGACTGTTGGACCCATGTCCATGAACCTCTTCTGAAATGCTGTCACATCCTTCTATGCCTGTCAAACTTACTCAGTTAACTCATGCAGACAATTTTATTGAGCATATACTCTGTGCTAGATGCTGGGGATACACTGATGGACAAGATTTAATCTTGCCTTCATGGCTCTAGGGGTCTCAGGGAGATGAGCAGTTGTCCTTTAAATCTTTATTCAAATGTCAGCTTCTTTGTGAAACCTTCTTCACTGCCTTCCATCTAGTTCTGTTCCCCCCATCATCATTGCCTGAGGCTGTTTTAGCAATTTATACATACTTCCCCCTTTAGAAATTCCTTCCCTGGTCACATATTTTATCCTTATCTTATCTACTTAACTGAAAGTTACTTGAAAACAACTCTGTTCACCTTTGTGTCCTGTGTACCTAGCATAGTGTGGGGCCAGTTCACACTCATTTAATACTTATTGAATGACTCAGTTGGGTGTCGGGTAGGGACATAAAGCTTATCATGAAATTACAGACTCTACCTACAGATCATGGCACCATAACATCTGTAAGTTACTGAAAACTTTGGTTAATAGTTAAATGGGTAGAGAAAATGAGGAGGAATTTTTAAAGTCTCTTCCTTATGATGGGATTAATATTATTAGTTAAACAGAAGTATGTAGGAACTTTTGAACATTTACTTCCTCTAGAAATGGCCCCTTTCTTATTAATTAAGTTGTATATGATACAGTATAAATCTCTCAATGCTTATTCCACTCCTTTCATACATACTAATGAGTATGAGTGTGTGAGTGTGGTAGTGTGGTAGAAATTATTTATTCAGCTGTGGGAGAAATAACATCAGGACTCAGACACCCTGTTGGCTTTACACACAGTTTTTAAAAGATTTATATTAGCATGCTAATTAAATAGCTAAGTGCATTAAATAAAGATCATGCCAGTGCAAATGTTATAAGCGACTCTTTGTGTTTCTCCACTTAGCATCTTGTAGGTGAGGGTGGTGAGGGTGGATCCATTCTCTACATCTCTTTCCTTCACACGTTATCTACCATTTTCAAGTGTTCTGCTTCCATCAAAAATTAATCACAGAGAATTCAGAGAATTTTCAGAGTTCCCAGTAACTGTAGAAAGCTTAATTTTGATACAAGATGCCACAGTTATTCTAGTTTCCTTTACCCTATGTGTATTTAACATTTAAAAATGCAGGTGATAGTCTCATTAGCTAAGGGAGAATGTATTCTGAAAAGATATCCTCAAACTTGATAATTGTGCCTACCTTATATACTAAATTCTAGAAAGGGATAAAAGGGTAAGATAAGTCCCTGAGTACTTGTTTTATCTGCAGGAAACGATCTGTATGTTTTCTGGAAGTAAAATATGGGTTATTTTCTATAAGCTCCCATGCTTAGCTCTCTTTGTATCCTGCCAGACTACAGTTAATGATGGTAGAATGGAAGCAACACAGTGTTAAATTCATGGTATATCACCTACTATTTTATTTTTTTGATGTCAGTAAAATTTTTTTAAATGACAGGGAAAGCGTGTGTGTGTGTGTGTGTGTGTGTGTACATGTACGTGAATAGTAAAGATGACTTTTAAATTATATTCCCTTAGGATATTGTAATGAAACAATCTTTGTACAAGAAAGCAGATGAGTTAGTGTGACTGTCTGCTTCTTTTCCCTTTGCCTCCCTGTATGTTATGAACATAAACATGTAGGAACAATTCATGATAGGGTAGTGCCAGTGGACTGATTAATTGATTCAATGTGTTTGTTTAGATTGTGGCTGGACCAAAACCTAGAACTGCGGGTCAGAAATGGGCAGTGTCTTGGCCAGCATCGCACAGCCAGTTAGCACAGCCAAGACCAGACTGTAAGTTCCAAATACCAGTTGTCTGTTCGCTAGAGATCGACACTGCTGCAGAAATTTCCCCCTTCCTTTGCTTTTCTTATTTATTTTTCCACACATATTTTTCTCCATCCATAGCTTGATGCTATATATATATTAGTAGTAATAAGAGAACTCACTTTTGTTTTCATTTCTAATTTCTCTTGATGCACCAGCTTTCCCTCCGCTGGGCTCCCAGCTAACTCCTTCCACCCCTTCTTGTCAATATTTTATTCTTGGGCAGCTGGGTTTGTTTTCAGTGTTTTCCTGGCTGAATCAAGACTGCAGGAAGAGTTAAAGTGCTAATTTTGTCTTTTTAAAATTTTTTTTTATTTTACCACTAAAGTAGTGAGAGGTGGGTAGTGAGGAGGGAGATTTTAAATAGGGGTACGAAACTGTTCCTTCCCTTTTATGAAAGGAGGTTTTCTCATTGCACCAAAGCCCTTGTAGTATGGACTCATAGGTCAGATCACATTTTCTTTTCACTGCTTCACCCAGTGATACCCTCGTAAAGACTCTCCGTCACCTCTGCTGGAGAGAAGTGAGAGGAAGCACTAAAGGGTAAGGGAATATATCCAGCATGTTTTGGAAGAATGTAATGTACCACTTAAGAGCAATCTGTCAAGAGTTGATCCCTGGCTCTTCCACTTCTTAGTGCAGGCCCTGGGCAAGTCATGACCCCTTTGTGCCTAGTTTTCTCATCTACAAAATGGGGACAAAAATATCTCCCTCTCAAGTTAGATGTGAGGACTAACCAAAGTGCTTGGCACAAAGCCTGGCCTGGAATTATCATTTGTATTGAGTGTCACTAGTAGGTAAGACATAGTTTCTTGGGAACAGTCTCAAATTTTCTCTGAACTAAAAAGTCATGTCACAGAGCTCTGTTTCAACAAGTTTTCTTTCTTCAAGGGTAGGGGAGAGTTCATGCTTCTGGGAGGGTGAAGGAGGAAGATGATAAGACCCAGATAAGGCATCAAGAACTAGGCTAACTGGTCCGAGTCCCAGCTATGTGCTAATCCTTGGAAAGAACTGCAGTGTCAGGCTGGACAGTGAGGCAAGGTTTAGAGACCCAAGCGGAGCAAGGCCCTTTCCACTAATTCCACTGATGACGGGCTGGAGGTTCCGAGCCTGCTTTTGCTAAGGACTGCTCCCCAGTTAAGCAAAGCTGGGCTTGTGGAGTAATGGTGTCGCCTAGTCCTGCCAAGTTGATTTTGGCTCCAAGTTCCTTCACCACCTGGCTTATTGGGTGCCTTAATGCCATCTCCACGTATGTCCTAACATAGGCCCCCTCCCTTCACATGCATGCATTGCCTTCTTGGGTGTTCTAATTGCTGCTCTGCGCTATTACCTACACCACCAATTGTTCCAGGCTCCTACTTCTAGTTGCACAGAAGGTTTTCATGCTTCCTGAAATGGCTTCATCCTCCCCCTGTAAACACTGGCGTTTGCAAAGCCACTTCTGTATGTGCAATTAAAACATGTCAAGATAGGTCATTCCTGCCCTCTGTTTAGACAGAAACCCCACCTTAATGCAGAGATGGACAGTGTTATACAGTAAGAAGTAGCTGCAGGCCCAGTGGATCCTCAGGTGACCTGAAATGTCTTGTTTTTGAGGGACTTCACAGGAAGCCTCTGTAGGGTATTTCCATGTCCAGTGGGCGCAGACTACCAGCCCCAAGCTTGATCCTCAAGTCTCGGTCAACTAGCACCAAAGGGCCTCAGCCCAGCAGCTCAGTGCAAAAGCCTCACAGGCCTTAGAAGAAGTAAATGACACATCTTCCTTTCCTGGCATCATTCTGTGTGGACCAGACCCATGGAATATAATTGAGTCTGCTCCCTTTCTAGTGTTCCTCCCACTGTGATGAGAGGGAGAATGAGGCTCGCTATAATACAGTGTGAAAGAGATAAGAGGAAGCAGAACCTAGGGTAAAAATTCATTTTTCTTGTTGCCATATTTCTTTGCTTGTTACAGTTTTTTTGCACCCTAGAGCTCTTGTCAGTGACCCATTTTGTGAATGGAGACATTTCAGCTTTGAAGTCATAATTTATCTTGCACGAGCTACTAAAGGAAGCACTTTTAAACTCAGATCTGAGCATAGGCTGGGAATTTTAAGTCACCTCCAAGGGTAAATTGAGAAGAGTGGAGTCTTTTTACCTCAGGGAGTCAGTTTTAACTTACTGCTTTTTTTTCTCCAAAGATAGTTTTTTGAAACATTTTATCCCCCTTACTTTCTTTGCAAATTCTGACTTAGGTTGGGTAAATTAGCTGTCTGTGATTTATTTATGACATTTAGTTGGCTGTGAGTTAACTTGTGACTACCTCATCATTAACCATCTAGCTAAACAAGAGTTTAAAAAATTAGCCTATGGAAAGCCTAAGGAAACACTATATTTTTACAATCTACTCCAAGATAATTATAATTACTACCAGCCATCTCTCTTCCTAAGCCTTAGGAATAAGATATGACAGAGAGGGCGAGAATGTGGACTCCAGGATCTACATGCCCAGATTTAAATCACGCCTTTACTGCTATTCAGTTCTGTGACCTAGGTAGGGCAAGCTACTTAACATCTCTTTGCCTCAGTTTCCTCATCTGTGATTGGAGGTAAAGCCCATACCTTCCTCATAGGGTTGTTATGAGTAGTAAATAAGTTAAGACACTCAAAGATATTTTAGAAGGGTTCTTGACACACAGAAAGCAAAATGTAAGTGCATTTTTTTCTTATTAAATAGTCTTCTAAATGTGTGATATTTGAATACTCGAAGGATGGACCATGAAAGCATATATTTGTAAAAACAGGTATTTTTTGCTTTTATGCTTTGATTAATTATAAAGTAGCAATTAGAAGCAGATCAGATTTAATACAAAGATGTTCCTAGATTTAGTCAGAGTTTTTTGTTTTTGTTAAATACAGTCAGATGCTTTATCTATTTAAATCTTCTGTGTGTTATAATAATGCTATTTTGAGTCTCATATTTTAAAGGTCGAAGAGAAATGTCTTCAACCTGTGAGTTTGCATAATACAACCCACCTGACTGAATGCGGCTACATGAAATGGCTGGCCAGCCTCTTCCCTGCCTTCCCACACACTCTCAAGAGGAACGTGTAGCACACATTATGCAAGCTCTACAGAAAAAGAAAATAATAAAAACACATTTCTGTCTCCATATGTTATTGCTTTTTCTACACACTAAGTTTTCAGGGTAACTATCTTGTTGTTAGATTTGCCTATTGCTGACAAAGCTATTCAGGGATAAACAATACCCTCTGTCATTTGATAGGCAGCCAAAATTTCCCAAGAGGATTCTTTTGGAACCCCCTAAAAGTCCCTTTGTTGCAATCCACAGAAAGTCACAAGAGAGCAGCTGAACTGTGCAACTGAGTTTTATTTATTACACATACGGACACACACATGCACACACACACCCACACAAAGTGTCCCTCATTCCTTCACATTTTTTTCTGTGGTTGGTTAGGGAAGAAATTTGGGGCTAAATCTCTGCTGGTTTGAAGCCATGATTGTTTTCTCTTTCTAGGAGTTCAAATGCATTATAATCATTTCCTAATCTTCACAGTGTGCATTTAGCAGTGCTCTATGATCATACCCGTTTTATTGCCAGAAAGTCCAAGGAGAATGCCAGTGATCTGGCCAACTTTGGGATAAAACAGATAAGTCACCCAGCAGTCACAGTTCAGCCACGCGGACTTGAAACAGCTTGGGAGCCACCGAAGGGAAGGTCATACAACTTGAATTAATGTAAGCTCGGTTCCAGGTGAGGCAGATATGCGGGAGAGGTTTGCATAGTCTTAACCTGGAGGCTCAGAGTTCTGTTTCTAGCACCGTTCCCTTCCTTCTGACCTCACAGTGAAGGTCAGGCCCTCCTGCCTCCTGCTTTCTGAGCCCACATATATTATTCCTTTCTAATGTGGATCATGTTATCTTGATTTTTATGACCACCTGAATAATTGTCTCCAACAAGAAGGGGAGGGACCCCATAAGGAGAATGTTTTATGAATCACTGTATTCTCAGAACCTAACCCAGTGCCTGACGTACAGTTGATGCTTCAAATGTAATGACTTCAAATGTAATGAGTGCTCTCTTCTTTGTGCATGCATGTTTCTTGGGCCAGTTCTCAGTGTCCTTTCTAATACTACTGAATCAGTGCTGACTGGGGTTAGACATGATAAGAGCAGCAGAGATTACCACATAATCTTCTGGGCAGGCAGGGAGGTGTTCCTTCAATCAATACCTTAACAGAAATTTATTAGATTCTTACCACATACTTACTGTACACTCAGTGCTAAAAACTGAGAGAAAGTTGCCTACAGAACTTCAAAATCTAGCTGGTAACATGGATCTTTCATAAATTTCATAATTAAATTCTAGTCAAAACAACAAACAAACCTGAGATTAATTCTAAGAGAAGTAGAATTTCAGAGAATGGAGAGGTGAAGTGTTCTGAAGTGGACAGAAAAGGTTCATAGGGAGTTGGAGCTTAAGCAGGAAAGTTGTGTAAAATTGGGATGTATTAAGGGGTGGTGGCAAGACTTTCTAAAAGGGACGGGGGAGACAGCATGAACAATGACATGGAGACGGCACGAATGTGGTTATGTGAGAAGATAGGCCATCAACCTGGCCGCAGTGGAGTGTGCTTGAGAGAGAGGAGGAGATCAAGGCCAAAGGATGGAAAACCTGATATGTGGTTTGTGATCTTGATTCAAACTCCAGCCTTGTCAGGACTTCTGCGCCCAGGGTGTCAGAGACAATAATTTGAGCAATAGTGGAGGTTGGAGGGAGGTACAGGTGCTCATCCTACCACCTCTGCTCCACACTATCCTCTTGTTTTTTATTTCATTACAATCAGCACTTAATTTTTTAACTTAAAAAATCTACTGTTGATGAATCAGACTAACTTCTGGTTCACAAACTTGGTTGTGCATCAGAATCCTTCATGGATCCTATTTTACATGTTGATTCCTGAGACCTGTTTCTCACCCCTTATTTAAGTTCTAATTCAGTAGAATTGGACTGGGACCTAGAGATCTGCATTTTTGCAAGGATCCAGCATGCTCCCTGGACCATAATTTGCAAATATGGCCCCAAGGAATAAGTAGTATGAGGAGCAGTAAAAACTCAGAAGATGGGCAGCCAGAGAAAGGCATTTGTAATAGAAGCAAACTGTGTAATAGCCACTATGACACCATTCTTTGATGACATTTAAACACTATCCAGGAAGCTCTTATCTTTCTTATCACTTGGGAGCTTACCTTAATTTGATGAGTAGGGTGATATGTACAAAAAGCATGGAAGTGATCCACTTTCCAGAAGCCCCTGTAGTGAGAATACAACTCCCCTTAATCCAAGGACATCCTAAGAGCAGCCACTTGAATTTATGCTCTGCTATCAGCTGGGCTCAGAGTAGCTCATTTTAAACTACAATTAGTAGCAAATTACAGTCAGACTGGCTTTCAAAAGAGCTGGTTATATTCTGCTAGGAAACAATTTACAGGATCAGATTGCTGCTGCCACTAAATCAAACAAGCTCATCTGGCTCCTGAGACTTGGGCATACTGACCCTGTAAAGTTTGCAAGTTGGCTTCTTAGCTCTGGGCTTTGGTATTCTAATCAGTGTTTCCTCTAACAATGGCCTGATCTGCTTGAGGGTGGGGGATGCAGAGAACTCATTGGCAAAAATGCAGAGTGGTGAAGATATACGTTCCTCCTCCAACTCAAGATGGGAAAACTGCCAGTGACTGCTGTGGTACCCGACTTGGTTTCTTCAGTCTAATGATGCAGGCTCTTTGAAAGCCTCACTGGGAAGGAGAGAGGACCTCAGGGGTGAAGCAAAGGAGGGGAACACTCCTCTGTCAACTATTTTTTTATTTAATACACATTGTAGAGAGGTGGGATAGTGCGTAGCTGAAGCATGCCTCTGGGCTCTCCACAAAGTCACAGCACTGGAGTCTGATAAACAGGAACACTGTCAGCTGATACAATCTGGTACAAAGATGGAATGTGCAGTGTGCAGAGTGGGCCCAGTTTTGACCGGGTCAAATGAACCTCCTCAGGGTTAGAATTTGAGGAAATTGTAAAGTATTTCGTTTCTTACAGCTACAGGGTGGAGAAAAGCCTCCTTTTTACTTATTTCACCAGACATCTTTTCTTTGTGTTTTCCACTCTCTTACAGTTTTATAATGAGAACACAGCCATTTCACCTGAGACGAAAATAAAAGACTCTAATAGTGAAGGAAACACATTTTAAGACTAATCCTGCTCCTCTTTTTTTTTTTTTTTTTTTTTTTTAATCTGCCAGCAAAAAGTGTTTGGCTTTATTTTATGTGATTCCTGCTGTATAGAGTCAAGTGTTCATTAGGGAATGCTCAGAACTATCTGTCTTAAGGTTAAATGAGTACAGCACAGATGCTGTGGCTCTGCCATGCCCAAGCACAAACATCTATAATATGTGGAGTTAGGGAATCAAAACCCCCTACTTTTGCTAACTCCAACGAAAGGTGCCAAGGGCAACCCTCGACTTGCTTGAGGACAGATAACTTTCAGCTCTCCCAAGGACAACACAGGACAGGGAAAGAATGTTATTGACCTAAACTGAATTTGAGTCAAAAGCTAACACCCTTTTCAAAAATGTAAAACATTTTGCTTGCTTAGAATATCTACTAGGTACTGAATGGGTGGGTCAATGGCAGTTCTCCAGGACCACCCAGTTTCTGACTATCGCCCCAGTACTTCCAGCCTCCAGCTCAAGATAAAGGAAAGACACCTATCCTAAAAGGCATGTTCCCTTCTTTTATTTTCTTTCTTTGACCATTCTTTATTCACCACTTATCACTGATGAGTTCACTGTCTTAAGGGTAGCTAGAGACATATCCAGTGTCCTCACATCCTATATTATACATCAAGGAAGAAAGTGACATAAACCTTGGGCCACAGGGCTCCTAAACACTTCAGAGGTGGAGAGAGACTTGTCTTCACTCTCCTACACTGGGCTCTTGAAAATGAGAATGGGGTAGATTTGCCCATACTGAACCATGCCTGGTATTTTTTGCACTACCTTACATAATGAAATGTCTGACCCAATAATTCCCTGGTTTCATGTGTGCCAGGTACAAAAAAAGAGTAAATTTCTAAGGTAAAAGGAATAAGATGATCACTTGCCAAGATGGAGGGTGAGGCTAGAGTCTGCGTATCACTTGCCATGTGCTCAACATCTCCTGAGAATCTGTTTTGAAATCACTGCGCCCTGCCTGGGGCATTCATATACTTTGGCATGTTTTTAAAAATCATGATAATGTGGCCTCTTTAAGGAGTCTGGACTCAGGACCAAGCCTGGAGGAAAGTATCTGTGTGATAGGGATCTGCTTTAAACTGCCCTCTGTGCTTATCTTCGGTCTGTCCACCTCCCATCCTCTTGGCTCAGTAGCCAGCAAAACAGGAACCAGCGAGGAAGAAGCATTTTCAACCTCAGTGAAAGATTTTTGGTGTGTGCTATTGAACTTGTTACCTACCTACCATTTGTTGAGTAGAGTTTACATTGGTTGAATTCCGTATCTTCCCGCATCCTTTGAGATTTCAGTCTTTCAGAGAGTCAGAAGAAACCCTTGTGATCCCCTCCATGGCAGCCTTCTCAGTCTTCTAGGAATTCTATAGATTGGGGTCCTACTTGCCTGCCATCCTGCTTTGAGGTCTGTCATGCCTTTGTTCATTTACTTCTTTTCTGTTCCTCAATCATAGATGAGTTCAGCTTTTTGTGAAATCAACAAAATCTTACAACCCATCCTCCTGATTTTACAGATGAGGATCCTGTGGCCCTGGAAGCTCGTGTGATATATATGCACAACTGCCTTCATTCCTCTTCTGAATCCTCTGTCCCTTTTGTCTTGTGTTGCCTTAAGAGTGTGTGTGTGTGTGCGTGTGTGCATGCGCATCTGTGTGCGCATGCGTGTGTGTGTGTGTGTGTGAGAGAGAGAGAGCAAGAGAGAGAGAGAGAGAGAGAGAGAGAACACTGATATTTGTTGGGCTCTTATTATATGACAGACTAGAAGTTTTTAGATATTATTTTATTTCAGCATTATATCAGCTCTGTTAACTTGGCATTATTATCTACATGGACTGCAGGGGGAAATGAAGTCTCAAAGAGACTCAGTAATTTAAGACTGCACATCTGAGAAGGGCTAGGATCATGATCACCTCTGACTCGGCCCAAGATTGTCCCTAATACCCCGTCTCTAGCTGCCCTGTGTGAAGCACGACCCTGGCATCATAGACAGGAAGCTGCTTAGCACTTGTGAAGTGAGAAGTGGCCTGGAAGGAGGCAGCCTGTGCCCTCAGAGAATGTGCACTTCACCTCTGTACTTGATGCAAGGAGAGGGGCTGTGTGTTTTTATGTATATGTCCTGAAGGACAGCAATGCAGGTAACAGGGTATTCTGCTGCTTAGCAGGGCACTGCTCCTAAATCACCTGCTCAACTTCTTTTTTCTTTGAGGATTTTTTGTTTTTTCACTTTGAAGTGACATTGGGAGAGAAAAGGATCTTGCAGAGGTGTTAACAATGACAGTAGTATTATGGTCCCTTATATGCCGTCTAATTGCACAGATGCTACTGGGGACCTAGGTGGGGATGGGAGGGTGAGGGAAAGGGTGAGAGCAAGCATCTTGTTCTCTTTAGGGGGATGAAATTCTCAGATTGCCCTACCTGCTGGGTAAATATCAAATGAGAGAACTTTGTTTTTAGAAAAGGTGCTCTTGGGGAAGCACTTTTATTCTTTTTTTCTGGTCATAGTTAGAGGCCAGTTTTTTCCCCGGTAGCCCTCTGAGTGGGGATGGAAAGGAGCTGAGCAAGAAGAGAATTTACAATTATTGACCAGGTGTAGCATGTTAGACACAACACTCCCTACTTTTCCTGCAGTTTTCTCAGAGCTAGAGAATACATGCTCCCTCTCTGCCAAGAAGAACTGACTTGGACCCTCTGCATAGATCTGCTGAGACTATTCCTGTGAGAAAAATATTTTCTAATGGGGGACTTCTCTCAGAGGAAAACCGCTGAAAGGGAAAACCCATAATCTAGTTAGGACATAATTTCTTCTTTACTTTTTGCTTGCTCTGTGCCTTCATTCATTATACTTGTATTTTAAGACTTGGGGAGTGCAATTAATCCCACTTTTTCTTTATCTCCAGACATTTGACTTTAGCTCATTTTGACATGGCAAATTGCCAACACCCTTTTAAAAAAATCTTTCCAAAGAAGGCTAACAAACTGGTAGAGCTACTTATATGCCAGCAATCGGAAGAAATGTTGGTGTGTTCAGACACGGATTTTTTTTCTCAGAAGAGTACAAAGTGACTCTTAGTGGTTCAGAGGAAACTAACTGAAGTTATTTTATTTTACACAGGAAGACAAAACGAGAGAATGATGTAAGAATAACGTTGGACTGGAAATGGAAGTTTCTCTAGGTTCCCAGTGCTTTTAATTGTCATGAATACTCACGGCCCTTTTCCACACAAATTTTGTTTGGAATGCTGTCTTATTACAGCTGCTTTGAGAAGAGTGGAAAAGGCAATCCACTTGCATAAATTTGACTTGGCAGGATTATCACTGAAAGAAAACCTATCAAAGTGTGCTCTTTGGGTGACCACGACAAGCTTTTTAATTTCTTTGATAATTCCTTCACTGAATTCTGTTTTGGTACAGCTGGAACTGACCTACTTTGTTCCTTCATTACAAGGTTTTGCATGTGTAATAATATGAGGAAGTTCTGATGTTAAATCTCGCCCCTGAAACAGCAAGGCTTCTCAGCTTCAAATCCCTAGACCAGCTTCATGAATTTCATTTGCATATTCATTTATTTACATGATGTCTAGTGCCGAGACACTGGTAAAAAAAAAAAAAATTAAAACATAAATTCATCAGCAGGACCCACAGTGGAGCTAGATTAAAAACCTAACCTCTGAACTTTCTCATAATACCTCCTGACACAGAAATAACAAGGTCATTTTTGAGCTCCACAAACAAAGGAAACTCTCTTCTCTCCTACAATAGGCAAAAAGGCAGACCTGAGAATACTCGCACAGCTCAAAACATCACAACATCCCCAAACCAAAAGAAAAGCAACTCTGCCAAACAGCCAAATAAACAGAGGTGAAGTCAGTCTCCAGCAAACCCCGGGAGTTGCCAAATTTGGGTTCTGTCTGTTTGCCCTGTGGGGATTACGTAATTCCTAGACAAGGGCCCTCGAGCATTTCAGCCTCTCATTTTAGATTTTTATTCCTAAAACTAGCAGGAAAAATAGGCAAGAATCTCACTTCCACTGACGAAGTGAGGCTGCTGATTTTTAGTAGGGAATTTTGTTGTTAGTGTCATTGGGACAGTGTGGAAGGAAATGCCGTGATTGTGAGATAACAGAATTAATTTCACTCCCCCCTCCTAAAAAAGCAATTAAATTGCCCCTCATTTTATACTCTTAAGTAATCCATGCCCCAGTTCTGGAGGTCCTAAAATGTGAAGTGAGCCCTGCTTGCTTCATTCTTCCACGGTGGGATAGAAAGCTCAGACAAAAGAATGGGGCTGATAGTCTAGAGCTTTGCTAAAGAAAAGCAGAAGTTGGAGGGAGTTGAGGCTGGTGGCTGGTATCAGAAGATGTATCAGCAGAAGGTACCAGATACCTTACAGACGTCTCATTTCACATCCCCATCAGCCCTATAAAGTATCATTCCCATTTCACCAGAGAGGAAATTGAGTCTGAAAGCTTGCTTGAACTCATACAGCTGCTTAGCAGTGGCCCTGGCCTGATGACTCCAAAACCTTTTCCATACTCCTGGCCACGAGCATCGCTTCATCAAATTCAAGAGAAGTGAAAGTGTCCAGTGCCTTCATTAACCCCATGGGAACTTGTTTAACTGAGCCTCTAAAGGCCCTTATCTCTAAAAATCAAGACCTACATATTCCCTGTGCTGTCCAATATAGTAGCTATGAGCCACATGTGGCTATTAAACACCTAAGCTCCTCTGTCACACTAGCAGCACATCACTGCTCAGTAACCACATGTGGCCAGTGGCTATATTTCTGGACACCACAGCCTTCTAGGAGATTTTCATCTTCACAGAAAGTTGTGGTGGACAGCACTGGAGAGGAAACACTAGTTGCTAGTGAGGCTTCCTCTTCTAGGCTGTTCTTAGTCCTTCTGGGCTTGTGGAATTCAGCTTATCCTGCTTATTGGAGGAGAGATGCTTAGTCCCACTGCTTTTCTATTGAGAAGAATTTTCTCTACGCTCCTTTCTTACCTTTGTCTGTCTCTTTACTCATGCTACTTCCGGGAGGTGGAGGTGCTTTACTGATTGGGTAATCTGGGAAGAATAACTAGCAATGAGCTGCCTATTGGGAGCACAGGTCCTGCTACTGTTCCCCTGGGGCTCTGTTACCATCGAAGACAGTGGAACCCAGCAGTCTGGGGTTGAACCCCAGTGAGAGCTGTAGGGGACTGCCCAGACCTTCCTTTAGGACAGAGATCATTCTCTCACCTTCTGAGAATATTAGTGAACCAGTGACTTGTGCCTCCCAGCTGAGGCCTTCTCTAGCAACTGTCTTCCACTAAAGAGAGCCACAGGTCACACTCCACTCTCTATGGGCAGCCCCCATTCAATGTGTGGTCAAAACCCCAACTTACTTGCATTATGAAGATATCTGGGAAGGTTCGCCCCAGTCTTTGGATCAACTGAAGTCTTTGTTGTAACTCTTTGCAGTTCAACACCCCCTCTGCCTAATTCCATTCATTTCACTTTCCCACAGGTGTGAATATGAGGGGTCTCAGCACACTTTCTGCAAGTTCTCTCTCAGAGCCTATTTCCTGGGACACCAATTTAAGACAGTACTGTCTTCACCTTAGGGTACTTTTTCTGTCCACACTTTTGATGGCATCTTCTTGAATTATCCTAATTTGAGTGTACCCTCTGAATCCTTCCGGGACCCTCACTGACAGGGTTGGGGACATGGGATAGGCCTGCTCCAGGCTCCTGATCCAATGGCTGATAGGTCAGTCTACCCATTTGTAAGGTTAGTATTAGTAGGGCTGCCTACTCACAGGTAGTGTCCACATCCTCAAACCTACAGATCAGCTTGATAAAGATATTTTGGCCTCTGTGTTAATTCTATTGTTAAATTATTCAAAACTTGAGTGGGAAAGCTGCTTATTGGTATCTCCCTCAGAAACCTTGACCCCATCGAGTGCATCTTGTACCAGATTCGAATGGAAAGGCCAAATTGGCTGTTCAAGGGCATCTTTTGGACAGAGTGTGTGGTGCAGGAAGGGCATCTAACAAGCTTGGTCTCTTCTAACTAGGATAGCTACTTTCACTCCTACACAGGGGCCTCGATAGGATAGGCAGGTTGATTGGATCTCTTTTGTTCTCAAGATTATTGAAGCCATTGGTATATTCTGTGTCTAAAATCTTTTTTAAATGTGTTTTATTACATAATTAATAACTGAATTCATTCTCTTTGTTTAAAAAATAATTAAAACATTACAGATAAGGCTAAAATCCCTCTTGGCTGTCACACCAATACTCTCCCCAGAAGACAAACTATTACCCTACAGACCTTTCCCAAATTGGAGTATCTGTTTAAATTAAAGTTCTGAATTTTTTTTTAAACCTGAAAATTCCACTTTTCAGAAAAACCTCTTGATTGTACATGAGAAAGAATGGACAAGGACATTTATTACAGCATCATTTATCATAGCAGTCAGGGTAAACAACTTAATAGGTGTCTAAGTAAATTATGGTGTATTTTGACAATGACATTGTATGCAGTAGTAAAAACAGTGAGTAGATCTGTAAGTGCTCATGTGAAAAACTCTTCAGGAAATATTGTTGAGTGGAAAGGGAGCTTGTAGGATGAGAAGTGCACTGTACTTCTGTTTTGTCAGGGCTGTTTAGGAAAATGATTCCCTAACACAAATAACTTCTTTTGGAAGAGAGGACCAGTAGCATGCTTCCCTGCTCTGCTTAGTTCAGCCATTTCTTCTCGTTTTCCTTTATCATTTCTGCCTTCCCTTTCAAGCACCAGCCTTCCTTTTCTTAATCACTTCCTTCCATGGGTTAAAATTGGAGCCAAATCTACATACTATGAACTGTTTTTGTTTACTCTCATTAGCTAGCAGTTGAACTCAATTGATTGGCAATGTGGCCAAGCCAAACTAGTAGTTAAAGTGTCAAAATAAATGGATCCAGTCCTTGCCGCCAGCTCATATGATCAAGGTAATGAATAATTAATTGAGCAGCAATATGATCTGTTATATGGAAACTTGCCTACTTTGGCTACTATAAAAACTGCAAAGATAAACCAACAATTTGACAGTTAAAAAATATATATATACGTAAAGAAATTTCAAGTATGAATTGAATAATAAAAGTCTAATGTTTGCCTTAAAGGAAGTGCAAGTAGCATTGTACTTGTGCTACTAGAGCATGTAAATTATTTGAACTGAAGAATTCTAGTTTAATGGCTTCCTTTTGTATTGGAGAGCATAGTGCCCCAAGGAAGTGAGGTTGAAAAGCAGGACTCCTGGTTCAGCTGCTTTCTAATGACACATTGTATAGACAGTAGAGGTATTTGTCCAGTCTCTGTCTGGTATGGCAGATCTAAACGTGTGCTCTTTTACTCATAGGTCTGTGTTTGAGGCAGTCGTTATGAGATGGATGGAAATGGCTGACAGAGTGCTGAATGAATTAATTGCAGGAAGGACCAGCTGGCTCTGGGCCTCCCTAGAGCTCTGTGTCATGGTTTGGTTCTGAGAATAAAATCGTATGAGAAATAGTCTTAGGAACTGGACATTTTTAGTTAGAAGAAGAAATCCAGGTATAGGGTTATCAGATAAATAGAAGGCCCCAGTTAAATTTGAATTTAAGATAAACAGTGAATATTTTTAAAGTATACTTATGCCTCAGTTAGTACATGGGACAAACTTATCATTACTTATCTGAAATTCAATTTCGATTTGGTCCTTATATTATTTTGTTGAATCTATAGTGTATAAACTTAAGAGTACATTATTTTATATGTTTCTTTGTCTCACAAACTAAAAAATTATAAATTATGACCAATACTTTAAATTCAAAAAGTGTTGGATATTAAATCAATGTAAGAACAAATTTTCTAATAACTGGAGTGTCCTACATTGTAACAGTTTGTCTAAAAAATAGGTCATCCCTGAGCCAAAGATAATACTATATCAACATTTTTAGTAGCAAAAAACTAGGAGGAACATAAAAGGTCATGAATAAGGGACTGTTTAAAAATATTAGGGACACACTTCTGCAGTGGATTTTTTAAAAAAATCTTTTAGCCTCTGATGCTTCTAGCTACTGTTATGATAAGACTGTCACTACTCTCATAGCATGACCAAGCCACTATTTCCCCCACAGGAAAAGTCAGTCTTCCTAAAATCCTCAGGGACACCCCTCATGCACTGTAAGATGGTCCTTTGTATTTATGTAGTGTGAAGATTCAAAGTTTATCTTAAAGTATAGCAGAAGAGCAGCATGCTTGGCAAGATGCTATTTATGTAAACTTTTAAAAGGATAAACATAAATACAGGTAAAAGCATAATTTTTTTCTGGTTAAATACTAAGAAATATCTGAATGTTTCTTTTAGGAAAGAGGATCAGTTATTGAGGGTAAGTGAGGAAGACTTAGTATTTATTTTATACCTTTGTGGATGGATTTAAAAAAGTAACTCTGCACTTTGAAACAGGCTGGATATTTACCTTTTATGAACACTGGAGTGGCGAGCTCAGAGACGGGTTGGGATTTGTGCTGGAAGGAGGCCATCTCATGTTCCTTTCAATGTAAAGATTGTATATACTTAAACACTTTAAGAAAAAAAACATCAATTATTTTGAGTAACACCATTCATGCCTTTGGGCATCCTCAGTCTCCCCTGCCCACCTAGGAGCTCAGCTGAGAGGGAAGTGTCTCCCACTGCCCTATGGCCAATTGCACCTATGTTTGCTGATGGATGTGTGTGAATTGCATATTGTTTAATAGATGGGTCCAGGTCACAAATTCATATTTTATTTTTGGCCTTAGCTTGAAGGCAGGCCCTGGCATTTCAACAATGAGGAAACATATACCTTTTAGTTCCCTTCTTAATAACAGCTCAAACCACATGAAATTGCTATTGCTTAGGAGAGGGGGAATTAAAAGGCTGAATATCAGCAATTTCATACGGTTTAACTAATAAAGACATCCTTTTTTCTTTTCTCCTTGATTAATTATAAAAATAAATCAAAACAAGCAAAGTGTATATGTTTTTGGGCTTCTAAATCTGCCTTAACTTTTATATTATATAATCTATTATTTATGACATGAATATTAATAACAGCTAAAACTTATGTAACTTTTTGTGAATGCCAGGTGTTTAAATGCTTTAAGTCTTTATACTCATTTAAACTTTACAGTAAACTTAAGAGATAATTTTATTTATCCCATTTAGCAAATAAGGAATTTGAGACTTGGAGATTAAATATCTTGCCTGGGTTGGTGCAACTGTAGGTGCTGGAGCAGGGACCTGAGCCCAGGCAGGTCTGGGTCATCAGGTTCCTGTTTTGGTAGGCCTGTCACTACCCTCTTATAACCTGTCCTAACAACCATTTTCCCAGCAGACAAGTTGGTCTTTCCAGTTTCCAACCAGGCACATTTACTGCACCCCAGGATGTTTTCTAAAAGCAGTATAGGGGCTTGGAATGCAGGCCCTGAGGCAGGCAGCCTGATCCTTATTCACTTCTGGTGCCAGTCTCACTGCAATGAAATGGTTCTTGATCCTATCATCAGTTTTCTCTTTCACTAGTGTTCCTGAGGGTGCTCTGGAGGCACTGATCTTACCAACTCCACCAACAGGCTCTCCACCCCACCCTGCACTGAGCTGCCTTTGTGCTTCTGCTTTCTCTCCTGTTTCCTAAAATAGTAATGCTGAGGCTGCAGTAAGGCAGAGTGGCTTGTGTGTCATACGCATAGGAGAGGACTCAATGCTTAGTGCCTATGGGCACATTATTTTTCTGCAAGTCACTCAGTCACTTCACCTATAGAATGAGCATAATAATACTAACATTTTGGGGTGGCCGTGTGCCTCAGCCAGCTTGTGGACGTAAGATGCAGTACGACATGGGACATGCAGTAAATGATATGAAAAATTCGTTGAAGCTGCATCCACAACCATGTGAGGCTGGGCCTGTGATGTGGGCTAACACAGCTCTCTCTGGCTTATAAATTGTCCTTTAAACAATAACCACCTCATTAAAAGGCACCTTTTAATTTATTAGTTAAATCTTGGTATCTGTAAGTGCAGAAGTTTAGACCCCACTCCTGGTGTTTCCTTTTTTGAGACGGAACTGCACTAGTTTTGACATCTTCACCCTCCCTCGTTCCTTTCTCTGAGGAAAGGAGGAGGGTATGAAATTGCCTCTTAGGTTTCTACTTGCCTTTCTTCTTTCTCTTAGGGCTTGTCAGCTATGTTGAGTACATGGTCTTTTCTGTCCCACCTGAGGCAGCCTCCTATACTCAGTGGTTCACAATCTGGGCAGGAAATATGGTTTATGTTGAAGTTTTATAGTATGGGATATATTCTGAGTAATGTAGCTCAGAAGATTTATTAGAATTCAATTCCTCCTCTGCTCTCAGACCATGCTCTGGCTTTGCCAGATATTTCAAATGCTAATTAAACACATGCATTGCATATATTCAGTATTTTAGTAGGCATTAGCTACCATATTAATGTGAACATTTGAGATTTGCTATTTGAGATATTTGAATAATTTAATACTAGAACATTATTGACATTCATGCTGATTTTTAAATGTGCGATGGTAATAGATTTTTCATTTATTTTTGTGACTTTTTTTTCTTTGGGCATATACTCAATTTTGATACAGAACTAACACAATATTCATATTAGTGAGTCTGAACTTTTGGCTTACTGATGAAATGAAGGAGTTTGTTCCCTGAAAGGCACCTCACAGTTGGTTTTTTAAATGAAGTAAAATAAACATACAGAGAAGTACACTATTTGTAACCGGTACCCAGATGAAGAGTGAGGACATTACCAGTACTCTAGAGCTCTCTGGCAGGTGCTCCCAGTCACAGCCCCCACCAAGTTAATTGTGACCTTGACCTCTCACATTATACATTACTTTTGCTGGTTTTTGAACTTTGTATAAATGCAATTATACAGTATGCACTACAGTTTTTTTGACTCAGCAAATAGTGCTCTGACGGTTTCTACACCAATTCTTGAAAAGAAAAAGAGACCTGGAAAGAAGGGAGGGTGGGGAAGAGAATGAGAGGGAGAGTGTGTTTGTGGGTACCCTTTGCTGTAGCTGCTCTGAAAATAATGCAGGCTGTGAAATGTTGGGGAGAAGGTCAGCAAGCTGCATTAGCTGGTCTGTGACTGCCTTAGACCTTATTTACATGAGAAAGTGGAGTAGATCGGAATGAAAAGCTTGTTGAACCGACTAGGCTTCCCTGTGAAGTGGGGTTGGGGACACATGGTTCTGATGCCTGTGAACCTCAAGGGGACTCCAGGGGACTGACCTGGTTTGATTTTATAGCTCTGCTTCTGAGTCTCCTTTTCTTTAAAGTTATGGTCTTGTACCCCAGCCGTCTTCCCAGAATCTAAAAGAAATCTCTGTTGGGACACATTTCCTTCTAGTATTTCATTGTAGTCATAGATAATAAGTGGATAAGAAGATAATGGTATCTTAGCTCTTCTACATGTTATACATCTCCACTGGAACACTAAGACATTTTAAAGATGAGGAGGACTTTGTTTGTCATGGCTATATCCACACGACAGAGACAGGATTCATAATGCAGATAGCCATGTCTGTCCTTCAGTGCTTTCCTAAATCCTTCAACTTCTGTTTCCAAGGATACATCCTGAGTGTTCTCTCAGAGCCTGGGGGTCTTCATGTTGCTCACTATTCTGTTTGGAGGAGGAAATTAGGTCATTTTCTTAAACTACTGAGTAAGAAATCTAGAAGTTGAGTCTAGCTGTCTGGTTTCCAATCTGATGATTGTTTACTATATTTTACTGCATGGATGAAACAGTTGTCGTGATCCATCTCTTCAATTTTTCAGTTGAGGAAATTGAGATTATGTAAATTTTCCAAGGCCCTTTCAGCTTCACTACCCTGCCTCTTGTCTCCCTCACCTCTTTGCCAATTCCAAACCAACTTTCCTTTGACCTCCTACCAAAATCTCAGAATAAGTATATGTTTTAGTTATTTGATTTCACAGTTCTGGACTAATATTAACTAAAGGGAGACCTGTAGGTCAGAGAGGAGGAGAGAGTGGTGCCTTGGCATTGTGATGGGAAAGCTGCTGTGAGAGAAGAGAATCCCTTGATGTCCCTAAAATCATACCTTGTATTTTCTCTTCTACTCTGTTCCTTCATAGATCTTGTCTTCACAGTATTCTTAAAAATTATTTATTGAGCACTTGCTATGTGCCAGGTAGTATTATTCTAGGAGTTAAGAGACATTGGTGAACAAAATAGACAAAAGTCCCTTATCTTGGGAGGCTTATATTCTAGCAGGTCATGATAAGAGATATTACAAGCAGTAGATATTATAAATGATAAATGGGTGAATTAAATAATCTGTTAGACAATGGGAAGGGATACAGAAAACAACAAAGTAGGGTAAGAAGAATTAGGCATGCTGGCGGGTGGGGGGCGGGGCAGGTTCCTGCAGAGGTAATAGGGTAGGCCAAGGTGGACTCACTGAGAAGTGGCATTTGAATAAAGACTTGCAGGGAGTAGTGGAATAAGCCATTCAGATATTTCGAAGAAGAGCAGTCCACAAAGAAGGATGAGCAAAGGCAAAGGCTTTACTGTGGGGAAATGCCTGGAATGTTTGAAGTAAAGTACAAGGTCAATGAAAGAGGAGGAGAACAATAACAGCAGAAGTTAGTGAAGCAATCAGAAGTCAAACCATGTAGTGATCTGTTGGTCATTGTTAACACTCTAATTTTCCTTCTGATTGAAATGGGAAGGTATTGCAGGGCTTTAACCAAAGGAGAGACATGATATGGCTGATGTTTTACTAATCATTTCAGTTACACTGTCGAAGACAGGCAGTAGGATGGTGAGAGACAGAGAGGGAGACCAGTTAGGAGGCGATTTCAGTAACCGAGGCAAGGGATGATGCCTAGTTGGTTCAACAAGGTTTTCATTCCGATCTACTTCACTTTCTCATGTAAATAAGGTCTAAGGCTGTCCCGACCTGCGAGACCTAGTTATTCATGGGGGCAAGGAGGATCCAACCTGAGAAAAACGGGCGAGAAAAAGGAGCGGAGGCAAGACAGTATTCTGATCAAGCCTCAAACTTTATTGAAAAAACGGGGGTATATATACATATCAGGATGGGGATGGGGTGATGGGACGTGGCATGACTTGATAGGGTCTTTCGAAAGGGGTAAGGTGACATCAGAAATGGGCGGACAGAGATCTTTGGCGCGCGCGGGCTTCTAGTTAGTGTTCAGGAAGTGAAGCTTAGTGTTTAGGAAGTGAAGCAGGAACTCTGAGGGCTGTGGCCATCTTGTTTCTCTATTTGGCTCTTCACATAAGGCAGTCACAGACCAGCTAATGCAGCTTGTTGACCTTCTCCCCAACATTTTACAGCTTGGAGCAGTGGAGAGAAGTGGTTGTTATCTGGATACAGGACTTCCTAACGTAATGGCTATGAAATAAAAGAAAGAGAAGTCAAGAAAGACATCAATGTTTTTGTTGTAAGCAACTTGAAGATTGGAGTCACCATCAGCTGAGATGGGAATGACTGCAGGAGCAGTAGAGAGAGTGTGAGGTGGACCAGGAGCTCCATGCTGGTGCCTGTTAGACAGCTAAAGCAGAGATGCTGAGTCTGGAGTTTGGAGGCGAGTTCTAGTTGGAGATCTATTGTGGAAGTTGTTTTCCACATATAGATGTTATTTAAAGCTATGACACTGGAAACTTTACAAAATAGTGGGAGCAGATGGAAAAAAATTCAAGGTCTGAGCCTGGAGCATTCATCATTAAGAGATAAAGAAGAGAAGGAACCAAGAAAGGAGACACAGACGAGTATCACGGAGGTAGTGGGGGAAAGTGTGGTGTGTGGAAACCAAGCCAAGAAAGTATGCAAAGGAGAGGAGAATCAGCATCGAATGATATTGATAGGTCAAGTGATATGCGGAATGAGAATTAGAAATTGGATTTAGTACTGAGATGGTCCAAGATGACCTTGACAAGAATAATTTCGATGGAGTGGTGGAGGTAAAAATCTTATTGGAGTGAGTTTGAGAGAGAGAGTGTAAAGAGATGCAGGTGAAATAGTAAGTATAAATATCTCTTTCAAGTAGTTTTTATAAAAGAGAAAAATGGGATGGTAAAAAAAAGTATGGTCAAGAGAAATATTTTTTAATATAGGAGAACTAACAGCATATTAATATGCTGTTGGCTTGTTTGGTGTTGGTGATAGAAGGATGGACTGCTGGAAGCACTGTGATGGGAGGAAATAGAATGGAGGAACTGGCTTTGGGGTGGGGTTTGGATGTTTCATGTGTGACAGCTGAGAGAAAGCAGAGGACCTGTGTATAGAGGCTGGTGGCTGGAAGATGCAAGGGCAGGGGGTGTATAGAAACTCTCTCTGAATTGCTTTGTTCTCTCAGAGAAGTAAGAAGGTCATCAACTGAAAATGAGGATATAGAAGAAGATATTGGAGGTTGAGGAGAGAGGATAAGGTGTGAAACAGATGTCTGAGAAAGTAGGAACGTGAATAAACTAGGGAAGTACAGCACAATTGCTAGCAGCTTTAAGGGCTTGAGGTTCATGGTCATGGATTTGAAATGAAACCTGTCAGTATGATTGTGTGTTTTCTTTTAGGGCTCTTCAGCTACACAGCTGATATACATAAATGGTGGAAAATTGAATCTTTTTCCCTTTGGAAACTTAAAAAATGCAACAATTTGAATATTTTGAGAATGTCCTACCTTACACTGGCTGTACAGATCTGTCAGTGTTCTGCTTTCACAGTTAGGGTGTTTGGTTTGCAAGTTGCTGTGACCAACACTGGCCAATTCAAGGAAATAAGGCTTAATAAGACGGCTTTGATAGGATCTACTGCAAGGATGTGGAAGAGTTTCCAGAACCAAAGGACAGGCTGGAGGAGCAGACAGGGCCGAGACAGGAATGAGGGCTCCAGGGATTTAGGAGGTGGGAAGCATCTCCCAATCCCTGCCCTGTAGATGAGCTCCAGCTGTTCTCAGGCCTGTGTCCTTTTGCTCACACCTCAGATTCCCCTAAAGCATGCATGGGTCCAGGGAGAACGAGTCCCTTGATGAAGCTCCTTTCAGGTCTTTATCCAGTGGGAGGAGTTTCCCAAAGTAAATCTGTACCCTTTGCCATCAGAAGAGATATGGAAGTTAAGCAGCTCGGACAGCAGATATCCACTTCATTGCTGGTTCCTGGAGTCATCTAAATGACAAGTAGCAGATTGGACCTCATAGGCTTGTAGTACATTCATTCAACTTAAGTGAACTAGGTTCTGTGAACTAGCAATATACTTTATTTTAAAACTCATCTTCATACCTACAATTTGGAAAGAGTTATGTTTTGAAACAGCTTCATGTTCATTAGCTACTTCTTAAAAACTTGAATGAGATAGATAGAACTAGAATTAACATTCTCTCTTGTGAGATGAAAACTTGAGGTCCTGAATATTCAAGGCACTTGTCCCAGATCACCCTGATATCTTAAAAGCATAATCAGCTCCAACTGAGTTTGACTTCCATCCATCAGTTCTCCCTCTCTTTTTTATGGAACAATTTTCTTAAGATATCTCACCTCCTACCCCAATCCACAAAAGTCTCAACATTTATTAGGAAGCTGCATGACAAAAAAAAAAAAGTGCTCTGGGAAGGTGAGATTCAAGTCTTGATTTTTACCACCTGTAAGCTGCATGGTCACAATAACAATCTCTTCTACCTGAACCCTACTGGCTGGTTCCCTTCCAGGGCTATCTGATATCTGATATAAGAATAAAATAGAGTAGTAGGTATTAAGGGGATAGGAGAGAGGTTATAGAACAAGTGTCATGTACTTGTGAAGTGCTATCATTTTACTTATTCATGCTGTAAATTCTCCTTGTAAGTGTAGGCCCACAGTGACATTATCACTGACCATTACAGCACATGCGCCTTCACTTCGGCATGTGAGTAGCAGCAAGGCAAGGTGAATTCCCCATGCTTTCTCTGTGTAGACGGAATCAGTTGTTTCAGTCTATAAGACTTGCATCGAATTTTCTACAATTTGTTTTTCTTGCTACCTGTTAAACATGTTTGATTTCCAAAGAATAATTAAGCCAAGGACATCGTGTCCCATCTTTGATAAAATGCAGATTTCACATTAAAATCAGATCTTTCGTTTTTAAAGGTTGAATAGAATAGTATGTAAAAAAAGAATTCCCACTGGCTAAATTTAGTCTGCTTAAAAAAATGTTGAATGTAAGATTATTCTTGGTACAGAAACATTTTCACTTGGCTGTGAATTGGATACATTCAAAAATCATTTTAGGTTCTTGCTTTTGGAATTGTGTGTGATGAGGGGGATCATCAAACAAATGTCAATAGGCACATCAGATTCAGTACCGCTGCTTCTCTCATTCTAATGAGCTATTTCACATGATGATGCCACATGAGAATGGTCTTCTGCTTGCCGGTACACTTGCAGTGATTGATTGGTCATGAAGGGCTGATGGTAATCTTACATGTGTTGACTTTCCATTTACACTTGGCTTACCTCGAATCGTGAACAGGCAAGACACTTGTCTTGCTCATTTGAAATTATTAACCTTATCTATACAGGTCTAGGTACTTAAGTACCATGTGGCAGATCTAGCCATTTCAAGATACATACCCACAGATACTCTCTGTTCTCTCTGTTGCAGATTTTATGCATATAATTATAATAATATATGGCATTTAATGAACTTGTTCTATGTACCAGATACTAGAATGGTAACTTTACATATTACTGTTAACGTCATTCTGTGAACATAGAAATTATTAAAGTAGAAAAATGTGACTCACCTAGCCATGAAATAGTCCAGCTATTTGGTACATCTAAACTGGACCATCACTCCCTGGGAAAGAAAGAAAAAAAAAGAACTTTGTGCATTTTTCTTTGAAATAAAGAAATTTTTTTTCCTTTCTGCTTTACTAAAGAAAAACTTCTAGACAAAATATAGAGAATGTTCTTTTTCATCTTAGCCCATTGCATTATCTCTCGACTGATGAAGAAAGTAAAGACTCATACTAGGCCCCCTCACACCTCAAACTCTGTGTGCCCTAACAGACTCAAAAGAAGAAAAGCGATGCTGCAGGAGACCAGTTGTCATCCCCACCTCACCCCACTCCTTCCAGATAGCACCATTGGCATACGCCCATCTAAACAGGCTGCCCTTTTCCTTCAGCTATGTGCAAAGCCTGGTCACATTGCTAGCCTTGGAGGACCTTTCTTGGATGGCCATAAAGCAATTGCATTGTTTTTTTCTGCCATGGGAAGCAACAGCTTCAGTCATGAACCATCACTGTTGATGGGAGAGTGGCTGAGTTATAATAATACCTTTCCAACCTCACAGGGGTGTCATAAATATGAGAAGACATAATGGATGCAAAAAGCCATTTAAAAAGTATAAAAACCTAAGCCAAAATAATAAAAGAACAAAGAACATTATGATTCCTATAATGTCAGCATTTTACCCCAAACCGAGCTGTCAAGGACAAGCCAATTTTCTTGATAGGCCACAGGGTTTTCACCTAAATTTCTAGCAGATTTGTTTAAAACTGACCACACTCATAGGGAAAAAGAAGAATGAAAAAGAGCAGTGAGCTCATATTTGGGGTCTGATACTACCCCAAATTTTCTCTCTTGCACACATGTACAGACACCAACATGTGCACAAGGCATAAGAAATATGTAAATGTTCTATAAATGTTAGGAAAAAAAAGGTAATCCAGATATAGCTGGAACTTTTCTGCTCTTACATATCTGGACCAGATTACCTTGATTCCAGCTTCATAGCAAGAGAGCACTAAGCATCCCAAATCTCTGCAAGATTTTTCCAAGTTCCTCAGGTTTCTTATGGTTTCTGTTCTTGGGCTTCTATATCTTAGAAGCAGACTCTCTGCTGCATGACCTAAGGCAGCACAGAGAAACTCAGCCTCCCTATGATCTCAGCCATCTGCACTATCGATTGCAAATATACCAGTAGGTTGTGCTGGAGTGGGTGAGAATGCAGTGGAGGTACGGGTGGGACTGAGTGTGCACAGCCACAGTTCAGCACCCATCGGTTCAGTAGGTGTTATCTGTGGTGACGACTAGGGAGATTTAGACCCTATTTCCAAAGGCCTGTTCTTCTCTCTCTCCATCCTCACTTCTGTCTATCTCCCCACACCCTACATCCCCACTGCTGCCCTCCCCAGCCCAGATGTGGGTGGGCTCCCCCTCTTCTACAGGTCATCTTAGAGATGAAGGAGTCTTCCTAAGTGAATCTAGAGACTAAATTGTCTTCACCTCCTTCCAAAAGCATGAAATATTTACATATTATCTAACTCCTGGTGCCCATCAGGGCTGAACACTGATAACAGAAGCATGTCTGATGCATTTTGACTGTCATTCTCAATTGGTCACTTAGTGAAATCTGTGAGTTAGACCCAACTGTCTTGAAGAGCTAGCCTAGATCTAACATTCTGTATTTCTCTGTTATTGAGAGAAAGATGGGAGATAGGCTTTATTTCTGTCAGTAAAAGAAAAAAAAAAGATCTTTCTAAAAAGAACGTAAGGAGAACACCCACTACTCCTCTCCATTCTCTGATGTCGCATCACATCACATTGCTTTCAATGAGCCAGGAAGTCAGTGCACTCTTTAAAAAGTCATACTGTCCAGAGAAAGAAGGACCCCTTCTTTCCCTGTCAATCAGTCAACCCATTACTCCTTTGCTGCATTTGTACATTTGCAGAGTAGCTTAAAAGGCATGAGTCATGTTCTGAAAATCAAAATGCACATAGAGAGCATATAAAATGAACCGCAAAGAGAGTAGGAATTAGAGACACAATGTAGCCCTTTGTGAAACATGACAACATCCCTGGAGATCAAGATTTCTGAGTGTTGTTGAACTAAGGAGGGTAATGACAGGGTTCAGGATTTGCCAGAGTGTGTCATAACATGGAGATTTTAGGAAAAGTGTAGAGTGCCTTTAATCAAGCCTAAGAGGAGCTTGTTAATGGTGCCCTGTTTGTCAGTTGTTTATGTGGTGGGTGGGCTGAAATCAGAATGTTACCCTTTTTTGTTATGAAAATTTATAGAGTGTTTATCTAACGTTTTTCTTCTCCAAGGGAACATGTGCAAAATGTTAATTATAGAGATTCCAGCTTTACCTTGCCCAGAACATTACTTTCACTTGGGGTCACCTCTGTTAAGCAGGGCCTTGAGTTTCAGTGACTTGGCATGTCACCCTAAGGGAATGTGTGTGCCTCCAAAGGGATCTCTGTAGGATCTACCACTTGTCTGGGGGAAGGTAGCATTTTGGGCTGTGGATTCTGGCTGCTGGACAACACCTTGGGAGGCTCCCAACCACACACAAATGGAGGAATTTCTACTTGTTAAGCCTTCCAGTTTGCCAAGGTAGTTATTACCTTATTTCTGTGGTAATAGATGTTTGTTCAGTCATAGAGTGTTACGGTTGAGTCTTTGATCTCACCTCCCAAAGTTAATTATACAACTTTTGTATGATCTCCTGTATTCCTGGATTATAAAATGGCATCATCAGGCAATTCTTATTGTTATGAATAATGGCCACAGAGAGGGAAAATAGGATAGATGGCTAGAATTAAAGAATGAAAGTAAACACTTATGACGAACATTATGCTTTAGAAGAAGGCATTGCAATGTGATAGCGTAATGATTCCAATTTCAGATTTATAGTGATTTAATGAAATAAGCAGCATGCTTTGGTTCTAAACATATGTTGATAGAGGCAGATTGAATAGCAGATATTTCTATTGAAAAGTAGTGATTTTTGTGTCCAAAATGTCATTATCTTTAAAAGATATATAGTCCTTTGAGGTCTGAAAATACCCATAGTTTCCTTTTAATGCTTCTTGAGCTTAGCACTAATTGTTCTATCTTGGAAGACACTTGCTATTTCCACGTACAGGCAGTGTAATAGGATTTACATTTCAGCAGTCAGCAGTCCCAGCTTGTTTGTTAGAAAGGCTGGGGAAGGATGAGAAGACTTCTTACACGGGCTGTCATCGGTGATGATTGGGTTTACAAAGGACTTCAGATATAATGACAGGGAGAATTTATAAAAACCTGATGCTTTCAAGCCAATTTCCCATTCTGCTTTTAATTAAACTAGCTCCTTTCTCTCTTTTTCATTTTGCCAACAACATACCTTTTCTTAATTTCTAGAGGGAGAAAACTCTGCCAAAACTGGATGAAAAACTGTCCATTTGGAATCATGTCATAAAATAGAACTAAAAGAAAGGGTTGAAATGGCTGCCCCTATGTAAAATAGCTCCCCAGGAATGGTCCCTCTTATTATACAGTTGATGCCAGAGAGAGGCAAAGCAAACACAAAATTGCGTCAATATGGCAACTAACACAATTCTAACTATGACATCTGTCAAAGCTGGGATTCTTTTAGGATTTCACTTAACCCACCTACTATTTTTTTCCCTTTGATACAATTTGAAATTTAGGTACCTTTTCCACACAGGACTAGGATTTCTTCTTTGGTTTGGTTTTCAATATAATGATTACCTCATCATATATTAATCAATCACTTTCTTTCAACCTTTATCTTTGGTCCATAACCTTCCCTTGCAGGGCCTTGGCTTTCATACACTATAGCATTTTCAGTGTTTGTAAGTTATACATGTACTTAGTTTTTCTGAGTGTAGACCTAGGAGATTGTTATTGAATAAAAAAATTCAGTAGCTCCAATTCAACATTTTCCTGTTCAGAGGTCTTGAATTCTTCTGCTTACTCCAGTCTTCCTTTAACCAAATGCTAGGATAAAAGGTCAATTTTAAAGGTCAATTTTTTCCTATTAAATTCTCCATTTTTTTTTTGACTTAAAGAAAATACTCTCATCTTTATTAAAGAAAGAATTCATCCAGATTTGAGGGAGGGGATTAGAAAGTTTAAATGTTATTCCAAGATGTTAAAAAAGAATGCCAAACTATTAGAAATGAGGGTAATATAGAACTGAGTAAGAAGCAAAATGCTGCCAATGTGAATAAACAAAATTCACTAGATTTTTTCCCCTTGGATATCAGCTTTTTCAGGATTTTGAGTGCCTAGTCATTGAAAAAGTTTGCCCATATTCTGTCATGGTAACATCCATAGCGATTGTGGTGGCTAATTGCAATTATTCACCCACACAAAGACAAAAAAAAAGTCTTTTTTTCCCCCAATTTCTTAGTTTGTGTGTAAAGTTGCCTATTCCAGATGGGGCCCATTATGTGATGTTGTATTTCAAAGGGAAACATTTCTTAAAGTTGCTGAAAAAAATGTCTATTAAGGAAATAAGAGCTGCTGAAGGAAAAGTCATGTGTTATCTATTTCTTCAATTAGTGGCAAAATTCTGGTAGTATCCCGAAGGAACTGTGGGGGTTCTAATTGAAGTATTTGAATCTCTTTCCTCACCAACCCACCCAATGCTATTGTAAAAAGAGAGAAAGAAAGATAGGATTCAATTCCGGGGAAAAACAATTTCTGATTTTGTAGCTATAAGAACAGAGTTGCACTATTTTGCTTAATGTGTCATTTATTAAAAGTTTTTCTCAGTAGGACAGCAAGCAATTATTTGAAACAGCTGGGTTACAAGACGAACTGATCACATGTTATTACACACAGAGGAATTATGGATTATGGAAAGATGATTAATATATTTATGCTCATGGAGTGTCACTTATTAATTTTTAAGGTGAGATTTGTAATAATATCATAATAGCTATAAAAACCAGAGCAAATGTCTGGCTTTCTAAGAGTCTCCAAGGCTTAAAAATTGGTACATGGCTTTAATTTTGTTAAATTGTAGTACAATGCCTGACAGTTTTCAATGTTTGAAGGGAGATGAAATCTTACAGATGCTGAAGACAGTATCTAAAATATTTAATCTAAAATTCTCATTTAATTGACTTTCATTTATCACAACCCTATTCCCTTCCTGGGTTACTGTAGAGATGGACTTAGGCTAGGGTAGCCCACAACTGTCTCGAATTTCCTCGGAGTAATTATGCAAAGGCAAAAAGACACTATCATCTTGGAAGTAATTGACTTCCATGTTAATTAACACCTTTTCTGGCTGCACCATGGTAATTATTTAAGAAGCCTCACCTTTGAGAAGCCCAGACAATCACTCAAAAAATCAAGGCCTTCTTTGCCTTTCTAGAGGCCTTTTCCTACACAGTTTAAAGTAATTTCTTTCTACAGGAATATCTCGTTTTATTGCACTTCGCTTTATTGTTCATCACAGCTGTTGTGTTTTTTTACAAATTGAAGGCAAGACCCGCCACCATTAAAAGCTTACAGCTTGCTTTATTGTGATGCTTACTTCACTCTGGTAGTCTGGAATTGAACCCACAATACCTCTGAGGTATGCTTGTGTTTTTGTTTCATCCACTCTTCCACTCTCTTCTTTCCAGTTTCTTGTTAGCATTATTATTAATTAAGCAGCTTTTTGAAACAGGATGAGGATAGTCTCTTTTGTCAGATTAGTGGGTGGTATTTGCAGTAAGCAATCAAAATACACTTTACTGAATTAAAAAAGAAAAGACTAATATAACAATAGTAAATCAACAACAACAAATGAGAGCGAAAAATTAAAGTGACTTAGAAATTAAGCTAAGTCAGCAAGCTGTGAGGTAGCCTAAAAATCCTGTGGGTGTAGATCAGCAGGTTGCCTCAGCGGTGGCTCTCAATATAAAATAGGAAAAGAATACAGATCATCATTACCCCAAGTCTGATATATTTGAATTTTTCCCAGCTGCTATATGTTTTAGAGCTTTAATTTTTACCTTTGAGTCTTTTTTTTTCCAAATGATGAAAACTTTTATTTTTTTAAGCCTCTAAAATGCAATGGATGCTCACTATTAAATATTTAAGTGAAGTAAAAGTCCCCAATGAAAAACTGCTAATATTTAGTGTCTATCCTTCCAGCACTTTTTATATGACACATAAATATAAAGACATGAATATATGTAAATACATTTTAAATAAAAATTCATTTATTCAACATTATTTATTGAGTACTTTCAGGCAGTGGGATATCAGGGTGAGCAAAAATAGACAAGGTCCCTCCCCTCTTGGAATTTAACAGCCTACTAAAGATATTAATTAAAGACTCGTATGACTGAATATAACATTAAAAATGTGGCAAATGCAATAAAGAAAGGTACATAGTGTAAGACCTTATGTTAGGGGACAGGGGCTTCATTCAGGATATCAGGGAAGCTTTTCCTGAGGAAATGATGATACTGAGTTTTGATTTCAAGGAAGAATCAGGGCATAGATGGTACCTAGAAAAAAATGGGGTTGGAGAGGAAAAGGAGGGATCCAGAGCAGTTGATCTTTGCAGGTAGCTTACTCTCAAGGCTTTGTGATAGGAGTGAGCATGTGCACTTGAGAAAATAAGCAAGGCTAATCCAGAGAATGAGTTTGTCACAGTGGGAGACAAGCCCGGCATGGTGGGTAGTGAGCCAAACTTTGTAAGGTCTTGTAAACCCTCGAAGGACTGAGGACTTGGTTCTCAGCCCTAAGAATAATGTAAAGCAGTGATTCAGGCATGAAGGTGATGTGCATGAAGGTGAAGGTTTCAGTGTGAAGAACTGATTAAGAGGGGCAAATTAGATGCAAGGAGATTAAGTGGGAGGCTGTCATGGTAGAAGGGAGAGAAATGATGGTAGCATGAACTAGGGTAGTAGTGATGGAACTGGAGAGAAAAGAACTTGGTGATGAATTGTATGTGAGGGGTGAGTAAGAGAGCAGAATCAAGGGAGACTGCCTAGTTTCATCTGTGGTTGACTTTCAGACCTTATGCTCATTTGACTATAGTGCTTTCTTTCTTTTTCTTATTGATTTGTAGGACATTTTTATATATTGTAGATATTATTCCTCTTTATGTTATGTGTTCCAGATATTTTTATATGGTCTATTCCTTGTCTTTTAGTTTTGTTTTATAGTACCTTTTGACAATCAAGGGTTTGTTTTGCATAGTTGTATTTTTCAATCTGTTCTTTTTCTTCTAGAGTTTATGTCTCTAGTTCTAATGATTTTATGATAATATTTAGTTAATTTTATTCATTTGGAATTTATTTGGGGTATGTTATAAGGTAGAGATTGAACTTTTATTTTCTAAATGGATAAAAAAATTATATTTATACCATTTATTCTTCTTTCCCCCCTAATTTGAAATAAATTCTCATAATACACATAATTCTCACACATACACAAATATATATATACATAAATTTATGACAGATATGTGGTAATTCTTCTAATCTCTTTTTCTAGTTGACTTTTCCTGTGCTAACCATGCAGTTTCAATTAATATTGCTTTATTTAATCAATCAATTAAAAAATATATTTCTTATTTTTTAGTACATTTTTTTCTCCATAGACTCCAGAGAATCATCTTGTCAGTTCCATGAGATCCATTAAGACTTTACTTGAAATTGAACTGAATTTATAGATTAATATGAAAAGAATTGACATTTCTAAAACATTGAGTCTTCCTATCTAGCAACGTTGTATGTCTCTCTATTTATTCAAGTCTTTTATGTCCTTAAGTAAAGTTTTCTGATTTTATTAATATAGATCTTAAGGCAAAAGTATTTTCTTTGGCTGGAATTACTTATAGTTTTCTACTTTCTGATTCCAGTTAAATATTAACAGATCCATATTTTCTGTTGAAAATATCTAGCCTGATAATTTTGTGAAGTTTGTATAGCTCAGATAATGTGTACTTTCTCTCTAAAAAGTTTGACATTTGTTCCAGAAAGGAGGATGTGTGGAAGGTAAATTTTTCTTTTCTTGGAATAAATACCTTTGTGAAGAATTTCAAATCAATCTCTCTCTGCAAGTGATGGCCTGCCATCTCTAATGCAAGGTTTAATGTGGGCAGAGAATATGTAACTATAGCTGTATATCTACATCTTTAGAAACACACTCTGTAATGATTTGGAAATATTCCAGCACAGTTCCCCTGTTGGTACATGTTCAAAGTCCAGCCAAAGAATCATTTATCCTTATCCTTGTATGTTTATCTGCTTGCTGATCTCTCTCTTGCCTACTACCTCCTAGATTCATTAAAGGGTCGAGAGAATCTAGCCATAAACCCTTAAGAACTGACCCTGAAGTTCATCTTCTGTGTTTTTGAAAGACATTCTCTTCTTGGACCTCTTGCTCAGGCAAAGCAGTTATGATTAGATGTTGTGGCTGATAATGCACACAGGGGCATGCACATACACACACACACAAAATCAAAGACTCCAAACATATTTATCTTTTTGATGGATTCTTTGTTCATACAGCTTTGTTCAGAACTGTTCTTTCAGTGCCCAAACTAAGCTCATATCTGGGTGCACAGACTTGATTTAGAGAGTCATGGTGAATCCCATGGGAGTGCTAGGAGGGACAGAGCCAGTTTCCTCAACCTCTCTATCTTTTCTGTTTTGCCCTCACCCCCTCCTGTTTTGCTTGCTTGTGAATCTCCATTAATGATACTTGTGTCTTCATTTTGTAGCCATAGTCTGGGCTCTGCAATGGTCATGGCTTGCACTTACTATCAGTTTCATTTCAAATTAACACTTTCCTATTATAGCCATTGTCTGGCCCTCACTCTCCTGCCTGGTACAGTAACACACTGCTTTCAGTATTCAAATGAGATTGCACAAGTCTGCCATCACTAGCTTGATTTTTAACAGCAAGCTAAGACAATAAAGGCCTTGAGAAAGCAAATATAAGAAATGTATGATTCTATCTAGGGACATTAGTATAAACTGAAAACAATACTGTAATTTTTGCTTGTTTTTGCCACCCACTTTACCAGTAAAGAACAACAGCCCTTCTCTACACAAAGAAAATGGCTTCAGCACTTTGAGATATAAAATACCAATTTACTTGTAAACTTGGAATTGTCACCTATTGTCTACTTTCCTTCCACATAATACACTATGCAAATTCTTTCTGGGTTCAAAGATCACACCTTCAATAATGATAATAATAGTAGTAGTGATAGTAGTAGTAGAAGTAGTAGTAGTAGTAGTAGAAGTAGTAGTAGTAGTAATAGTAGTAATAGTAAATAATACATAGTGTTTTAAGAGAAAAATTCAGAAAACCCAGTGGCAGGTAACTATTAATAATTCCTTTGTGCATTAATTGAGCCTAAGCAGATACCACAGTACAACTTTGTGGAGATCAGCTCCATGCAGAGCTGGCCTTTGAGGAAGGGACCTCTGGTCATTTCCAGATCCAGTTAAGACAAGTTAATGAGACGTTAAATGGGATTTTGGGACTCCTAGGGAAGAACATTCAATTAAGGATCATAAGTTTTCACTACTCTAAAGGGAAAAAATACAGAAAGTCAGAAATGGTCTCTAGTTTAGCTGTTCGATGATACAAGCTGTTTGTCTAGTTTCTAGCTTTCTTTACAGGGTCCTCCTTTTCCATCTTCACTGCGATTGCCTAGTTGTTCTTGCCTACCTAGGGAACTAAATTTCCCAGGCTCCCTCAAAGCCAAAGTTCTGGCTATAAATTAGATTTCACTGCTAGAAGTTCTCAACGGAGATTTAGTAGAAGAGATTCTGTCTTGTATTCTGGCTGTCTTCATTGACCAGCAAGATTGTGGATTTCCTGCATTGGCTTCCAGTCTTCTCTAGTTTCCTGGTTGTCATGAAGCAGTGGCGGTAATGGCCACATCTTGATCTGATCTGTAATCTCTGAGCACAGCTTCTAGGGTGCAGCAGGGGCCTCGACTAGACTGACATGGCTCCAGTTGTGCCTCTTGAGTTAGCAGCTCCTCTAATGGGCTGATTCTCGGTTGTTCTAGGAGTCATCCCAAGAAGCTCACCTCTCACCCTCTCCTGTGATTTTGTAAGCCACTCACTCCCTATATTAAATCCACTTTACTTAAAATACTTGTGGTAAATTCTGATCTCTTCTGCAAAATAACATTAATTGTGTCCAATCCTATAGAATTTGAGGGCAGGGACTGTCGTCATATGGTGGACTCTCACAGTTCCATGTGCCAGGTTTCGTGTGAGGCACTTTACACATATTCTTTCATTGACTCATGCCAACCACCCTGCAAGGTAGGTATCACTGCCATTTTATCGAGGGTCCCTATCTATAAAGTGAGGGTTAAGGAGGTCATTAACTTATTTAAGGCCACAGAGCTAGGAAGCAAAATCCCATTCTTCCTTTAAGCCTTCTCTGTCACCCAGCTGTGAGCAAAAAAATGGTCAGTGTCAGAAATAAATGTCGCCTACTAAGATTTCAAGATAATTTTTTTCATTTTCAAATGGGAAAATTGAGACTGTTAGAGAAACATGACCTCATTTCTGTGACTCTTCATCTTGTGAACTAAATGTGTCCACAATGCTGAATTAGACTAGTCCCCTCGATACACTGGAATTTTATGTCTCTGTGTGATGTTGAGGAAGGAGACCCATTTGCTCTCACAGTCTTCCCCTCACCACCCTTATTCTACTGCAAGAAGGAGCAGGGGCTGAGGACTGCCAGTGGCTGAAGATTTTATTATCTTCCATTTTAAAAATAAATGAATAACGGCAGCAGGGCACATATTGTGAAAAGTTCAAAGGATCCCCCAGGCAGGAGTGAAAATGAGGACTGAGGCCATTCACCTCAAGCAGCCTTATTCTCTCTTGCTCTTTCTCTTGGCTTCCATTTATTTGGCTGAGTTGTTGAAGGGCTGGAGCCTATTACTTTAGGAGAGCCCCAGGCTCCCTCCTCACTGGGAGGCTCCCAGTTACCTCACCCTGACTCTCCAACCGGCTCCCTCCTCACTGGGAGGCTCCCAGTTACCTCACCCTGACTCTCCAACCGGCTCCTCTTACTCTGGCACCATACTCCAAATTAGCTTTTCCTCACACCAGAGTGGTGAGACATACACTTTGGGTTTAAGTTTTGTGTAAATTAGAGCGAAGTTATATGCTCTTGGGATTCTAGGTCATTTCAATCATCTTAGCTTAGATAAAAGCGTTTTCTGTGAGTCTGGCTTAGCTTCTTAGAGTTTACTCTGGGTTTCTTTTGGGGGAATGGTGCTAAAAAGAAAATATTAACTTGCCTTGCTTTGTCTTGTGTGTGTGTTTGTGTGTGTGAGAGAGAGAGAGAGAGAGAGAGTGAGAGATCGAGAGGAGAGAGAGAGAGAGAGAGAGAGAGAGAGAGAGAGAGAGAAAGAGAGAAAGAGAGAGAGAATCAGAGAGAGATCTTTGAGGAAAAGGAGTAGAGAGACCAAAGCATAATTTAGGTACTATTACAATATCGTTTTGTTATCACCCCTTATTAGCTCTCTATATAACGATCCCCTGGAAAGTCCTTCTCCCATTCACAATCCTTCTCCCTGCCCCCCACAATTTTGAGTGTAGCCTAGCTTCTGTCAAAGACTCAGCTCAGTGATTACCACCTCTGTAAAACCTCTTTAAACCTGATAGACAGAATTAATCTTTTGTCTTTAGCCGCCCACAAGCTTTGTTGACACAATAGAAATAGTATGGAAGCACTCACCACAGTGCACTGTAGTGAGTTGTTTACTTATCTGTGTTTCTCACTACATACTTACTTCCTTAGGAAGAGTAACTACATCTTGTTTATGTCTTAATCCTCTACAGCTAAGTAAATATTTGTTAAATCTTATTGAATTCCCACCCCCAGCTGAATGCATTGTATCAAGTACAGAGGCATCCTATACAGTTTCTTGATTTTTAAGGAGCCTTTGGTTTGCAAGATGCACTTTTGATTTCATAACTGTTTGGGGTCGAATATACTCAATTTTCCATGTGTGCATTTCCCCTTAAATCCATTGCTGATGAACATGGATTTTGGAGACCACTTTTCTAGTGTGAATGCAGGCTCCCCCACTGACAGAATCTTTGGCCTTAGGCAAGTGCCCTAACTACTCTGCACCTCAGTTTCCTCATCTGTAAAATGAGGCTGATTATAGTATCTACCTCACAGGGCTGTTGTAAAGATTAACTAAATTAACATTTGGAATGTATCCTGATACACAATAAGTGCTATTTTAAGTATTTATTGTTATTATTGTCCTGATATCAGATATAATGAAATGTAAAATAAAAAATATATACCTTAAACTAATAAAAAAATGTAATATTCTTAAAAGCTGGCTCAATGCTTAGTTCAGATCATTTTCTACAACACTATGCACTTCCAGAATTGGCTGTTCTTTCTCTGGACACTATAGCATTACTCTTTGTCCCACCCTTGCCTACTTTTCTTACATTTTTATTTTTCTTTCTTTTCATCAATCTTATTTTCACCTGAAGTACCAGCCCAATCTCTTGTATGCTTTCATATCAACTGGCAGAGAATCTGACAGATAGTAAGTATCTAATAAAACAGTGTGTGAATAAATGAATCACCAACAGAACCCACACATAACACCTGGAATCAATGAATAGATACTCTATATTCAGATACTTGGAATTAGAATCAACAAAATAATGAACAAGCCCCACCTTCCTGCTCCAACTCTGACAGGCACATACTCAGATTTTGGGGATAGATTTAAATGGGTGCCCAGTTGGATATACACCTTGTGCCTATTTCTCTATTTCTTGTTTTTACCTTTTTCTTGTCCAAGCTGGGATATAGACAACTTTCTTCATATTCTTCATTATTAGTGCAGTTGCACTTCTTGTGCTTTGCCTGCCATCTCACTGCCCTAAAATCCACTCTCCTACATGATCCCTTTGTCTGTACATGACAACTGTCTTATCTTCTGTATGTCTAGAATTTTTCAGTCAACTATTTATACTGTCTTTTTCTCTCATGTGCACTGCTCTGGGAGGGCATGAATTTGTCCATATTATTATCACTCCAGGACTCCTCCAGGTGCTACAATGGGAAACCATTTAATAAATCTTTTGGATAAAACATCGATACTGGCCTAGGTGACTTGTTATATGAGAGATAAAGAATATATGATGATATGGCCAGTGCAATCATTCATCGCTTTATTTATTAAAACCTATATCCTATATGACAGGTATAGTGCCAAATAGTAACAGTCTAACTTCAGAGACAAGATTAAAGATGGTAAAATACATAATTACTTGCAAAATTATTTGACATAGCACTGTAGATATTCAGTGATGGAATCATCAGCTGAGGAAGGCCAGAGTGGACACAGCTGATTTTCATGAAGAGAGTGGAATTTGACCTTGAAAGACTGAAAAATTGAAGCTAGTGATGAGGAGGTAACAAGTATTCAAGAAGAAGAGTATGGCAGAGGGGCAGGCATGAGCCTGCTACTGTGTGGGAGTGAGAACCTGGAATGGAAAACAGGAAGCTTTGGTGGGTCCTGGTATTTGATGTAGATTCAATCAAGTTTCTGAGAAGGATGTGATGGAATCAATTAGAAGATAATCTCATTAAGCTTTGAAAATAATATTGAAGAACAAGGAGCCTTGGGGAGGACAGCTAGGAATCCCATTGTGAATGAGCCAAGATGACAGCATGGGAATGGAGAGAGAACATGAACATGAAGACATTCAGAGAGAAAAGCAGAGCCTAACAGGTCATCTTTTTTGCTATTTGGTAGACTTTTAGCACTTTTTTTCTTCTTTTTTCTTTTGCCTATGGGAGTTATATTTGCTTTTACTTATCATTTTTCTAATTACTCTGGCTCCTGTCTCACCTTACCCCTCCATATGAACTATTCACATAGAGTACAACCACCTCATAGGTGGTAGATGGTTAATTTTACGTAGCTTGCCTGTGCCACAAGATGCCCAGATAGTAGATTAAACGTTATTTCTGGGTATGTCTATGAGAGTGATTCTAAATAAGGTTAACATTTAAGGCAATGCACTCAGAAAGAAAAAAGATTGCCATCCCCATGTGGGTGCTATCATCCAATCTTTCGAGGAGCTGAATAGAACAAAAGGTGGAGGAAAGAGAAATATGCCAGGTTTTTATTTTTTGTTTTTTGTTTTGTTTTGTTTGGGACTCACTTCTTGAGATGGAATAACTCATCTCATCTTCTCCTGCCTTTGAACTGGAATTTACACCATGGGCTCCCCTGGTTCTCAGGCCTTCCAACTCACACTGAATTATGCTACCAGTTTTCCTGAGTCTCCAGCTTACAGATGTCAGATTATGGGACTTCTCAGCCTCCAAAATTGTTTCAGCTAATCGCTGATAATAAGTCAATATCGAAACAAAATTGACATATATCTATGAACAGATAGATATATCAATTTTTTGTGTATCAATTTTTAATACAGGTGGGGAAAAGTTCAATCATGTGAAACACAAATTTCTGTTACCGGGTTGTGTGATCATGGTGATGGTGATGGGTGTTAGTGAAATGATCGGAAAGACCTTGCACAGCTGGTTGGTTGGCCCAGGACCTCAATGAATTGTCCTTGTTATGACTATGGCTTGGCATAATGAATGACAGATATCTGATACCCTTACCTCTCTACCACATACCTCCCCACTTTGAACAAGATGATAAAATCTAGGGCTAGGTAGAGGATAGGAGCCAACTAATCATTAACTCTCCCTTCCTCCACAATCCCTTTATGTTTATTTTTATTATACATCTTTGTGACATTGTTAAACCTCAAAAGATAGCTCAATGAAGCAGCCCTGATAAGGACTCGGCTTTTTCAGCTGCATTTAGGAACGTGACAAACATCACTGATATCCCCCCCACCACCACCATTTTTCTGAACTTTAGAATGTATTTTAGGCTGCCATATGGTTAGCCCTCATAGAAGCTGCTAGTATTCTCTGCTGTTTTTTCCTGGTAATCAGTTATCTCTTCCCAATGAGTTTCAGCTTCCTTTGAGGGCCTGCCATGTTCTGTACCTTTCTTTATGCCTGCCAGAGGTGCTTACTAAGCAATAGTTGAAAGTATGAAGAAATAAATGAATTTCCTGAAGTGCTAGTAGCAGTAAAGAACTCATAAAAACAATATAACCTTTTTGATTTGCTCTGATTTTTGAAGAACTGAAAATAAGTATATTCATAAGTATACAGATAACATGATTTATAACATGAGATTAAGTGTAGCTTAAGCATCAAGGATAGTTATACAGACTTTGAGTTACAATAAATAGAGGAATGGCAAAGCTGGTATTATGTCCTTGTCACAGAACTAGAGACTCAGGAGTTGTCTACTCAGAGCCTCTCACTTTGAAACTGAGGATTAGAAGAAAGAAGTGACTTGTCCAAGACACTATATATGATGGTAGTGCCTGAAATAAAATCTAGAATGGGCTGTCTCTAAATCTGCCCTCAGGCTGCTGTGTTGGAACCATACTCATCAGAGACCCCTCTGGGAGACACACACATGCTGCTACAGCTTTCAATGCCAAATCGACTCTTGTTCCAAAGTCTTTGGCCAAAAACTCTTCCAGAGGCTTTGCCAATTGATGAATCAGAGAGACAGAAGTGCCAGCAGTAGAAGAAAGATTAGAGATGGAAGAAAGAGAGGACCAGGAAATGTGGAACCAGCACTTCCTTGAGAATATTGGTGATGGTGGTGGGGAGTGGGCCTGAAAAATTCAAGCTAGTGCTGAAAAATTCAAGGCAGTGGTGACTCAAACTATTATGGACTGAATGTTTGTATCCTCCTAAAATTCATATGTTGGTGCTCTGACCCCCAGTGTGGTGGTATTTGGAGATGGGGCCTTTGAGAGGTGATTAGATTTATATGAGGTCATGCCAGTGGGCCTCCATAATGGGGTTAGTGTTTTGTTCTCTTCCTCCATATAGGATACATGAAAAGGCAGCTGTCTACAAGCAAGAAGAGAGCTCTCACCAGGAAACAAATCCACTGACACCTTAATCTTGGACTTTCCAGCCTCCAGAACTGTGAGCAATAAATGTGTTATTTAAACCACCCAGTCTACAGTATTCTGTTATAGCAGCCTGTGCTGACTGAGACACATCTATGCCCTGAGAGTTTAGAGAGCTTCTCTTTGCTTCTGGAACAGAAAAGAGATGTGTTTCCAGTGAACTAGATATTCCAAAGAATATCTAGATATTCCAAAGGCAAATTGATTGATTGAGAGATTTTTTTTTTGGAATGTATTTGAATTGGGACATGATTCAGAGTGTGCCATTCTTTGCCTTGAGTGTTGAAAGGCAGATAAAATTATCTTGAGACCGAGAAGGAGCGACCTCATAGAGCAGAACAGAGCAAAGACAAGAAGCAAGCCATCAGAGTTAGTCCATTTCTGCCAGCTTTCCAGTCTAGGACTCTGTCCCCATGTTCCTCCCATTTTACTTAAACTAAGTTAAATAAGCTTTGTTTCTTGCAATCAGGTAGTCCCTAGCTAATATCTGGAGTCATTAAGTGAAGTTCTTCACCTTTTTTCTCCTACAGATTCAAACATCTAATTCAAGGAAAAAGAATAATGAAACAACAATTATGCAACAGCAATTAAACACTTTTGTTAAATTCTGGTTTTAATACTCATTTACAAACTAGTCCACAAGTCTGCCATTTATAATATTATCTCTATATCAAAATGCACTTTGACTTCTTAACACCCGAGTTAATAATTTTTAAAACTTTTTTAAAAGTTATTTTCTGTGTATATGTGTGAAATACCTTGATTCATTCGTAGATTAATGGTGTAGAGCAAAGACTGTGCATGGGTTTTGATCTCTAGTGGCAGAGTCACTAAGTAGCTGTAGGACTCTGAACAAGTCATTTAAATTCTTTGGACATCAGTTTTTTTCATCATTCCTAAAATGGGAACAACAATACTCACACTCTTGGATTGTTGTAAGAAGTAAATGACTTAGTCTACACAAATCACTACTGTTTGAAACATAATATTCTCTCAACGAATTCAATGAATAGCAATTTCTTCTTTTTTTTTAAACTATGGCCAGATGAGTTCCACCCAGACATAAATGATAGTCCTCTTGTTAAATAAGAATTTCAAACATATCAATTATTTGTTTTATTTTTCCTGTTCAAAATAGAAGAAAGTTAACTTTTGCATTATTGATAACCCTCTTTCAAATATATTGTCTCATATTATTGACCAAAAGCCCTGGATTATTTCCTGATCTTAGAAAGAGAAAAGGGTTCCCCTCCCCACCCTCCCCCCAAAAGACAATTGTCTAAATGTAAATCCTAACTCAGTAAAACATTTCTGTATGTTATTGGATGATGACTGTAGCATGGAGGAGTAAGATCTTTAGGAAAGCAGCAGTGATGGTACCCTCTTAGATTCTTTTTAGCTAGAAGGATCCTGATTTGATTTAGGTGAGATATAGTTTATAACTGGATTAAACTTCGCACTCCATTAAAAAACAATCAACTGACTTTTGCCCTGCAGGAATTTGCTTTTACGAAAACTTTATTCCAGAGCTACATCCCCCCACTTTTTTTTTCTTCTGGAGTTTTGTTAACTTACAGCTTTCCTGGGTTTCCCTTATTTGTGTCTCCATCTTTTAATTTGAATAAGGACACGAGTAAATTATAGAATTCCTTTGGCTATGGTTTTGTTCTTTGGAATGGAGATGAATTTCCCCAAGTTCTTTTTGTCACTTATCCTGTGAATTCTATCACTGTAGAAGTTGAGAATTACTATGCAGAGTCTAAGAGTCTGGGTTTAGGAGAGAATGAAATATGTTTTAATAGCAGTTGTAAAATAATCATCATGCAGAATATTGGGAGAAACAGCTTAGTGACTCAAATGAGACCAGATAGTACACATGACTGATTCTGAAAATAAAACCATTCCTTACTTCTTCTATACCTATCATAGACCTTTACACATGGGTGAACTTGATAAATATACTTTTTAATAACATTGCTTCTTCATGTGTGGACAATAGTCAGATTTTTACATATGGCTATGCCACTGGGCCTTCATTTTAGAAAGACAGATCTCATGGTTTTACAGTAGTAATAATATTAACAACAGAAATAAGACTAAAAGCAATGATACGAATAATGAGGACCAACACTTCCTAAGCACTTACTCTATGCCTGGCACTGTGCCAAGCATGCGATATGCTCATTGCCTCTTTTAATACTCAAAGCCACCTTAGGAAATAAGTTTTGTTATCTCCTCTTGACCATTGCTGAAATCAGATTAAGTTACTGGCCCAGAGACATGTAGCTAGTATTGGTATGGTGAGATTCAGAACCAGTCTGTTCACTCTGCTGGGTAATATGTACTTGGTGTCCAATTCTACAGAAGAGTATTAGTTTAGCAAAGTCAGATCGAACTTATTAGTGATGTGGGAACTATTTAGCAGATAGGAAATTTAGAACAGTTGGAAATATCTCAGTTAGTGACAGATGTTGTTGAACACAAAAGTTCTCACAGACTGTTTGCTTCATTGGTCAAACTCAGTTTTATAAAGGTGCTGATTCACCAACACAGTTGTTTTACATTATGGCCAGATGCTTCTTCAATACTTGAGAATGTTTCCTCTTGATTTAGTCTAATGGGAAATTAACAAGAGACTTTTGGGGAAAGCAAAAAAATATGAGAGGGCTGGGGTAGGATACAGATAATAATCTTTTTCATGAAGGGGCTGCCAACCGCTATCCCTACCCCACAGCTGCCCCGTTTCTCTGCTGAAGGCATCCCAGCCATCATCAGTTGCTTTGTCTTGTTTGACACAACACTCTGTTGTTAGTCCAACTGTTGCCAAGAGATACTTTGACATTTGCATAGCCAGGAAGTGCTAGAAAATAAAGCTCCAACTTTATTCTGTATTATTTTTATAGTAATTAAGAGTAAAAGTTATTTTTAGATTTCTGACATTAATTATTTATTGCAGCTTCTATTTTAACTTTGTAAATAAAGTTTTATTCCCTGGTTGCCTGGAATGAGATGTTTATGCCATCTCCTAGAAGACTAAGTAGTTTCATGGTTTTTATGAGACAAATTCCAGGATGGAGAAGCAATGAATTCTTCATAGAAAAACATTTTCAGTGGGAATAATTACTCACTATTACCTATTATTCCATACAAAAGTATAACACTTTTCTTGTTTTATTTGTTTAAAATATATGAAGATTGGTAATTGCTATGGAATCAGAAAAAAAAATTCCTACTTTGTTTTGACAGATTAAGAGAATACGAGAATATATGTTGCTGTGGCTCTAGATCTTTGTTGTTTACAAATCAGTTCTAAGTATATTTTATCTTTGAATGAAGCAAGAATTCGTTAGGAGGGTATTACAGCCATGCACATGTATTACTTCTCTGTCTTTCTTGGAATTTTATTCATATTTTATTTTGTTGTCTGTTTTTTTTCATAGATTCTTACTAAGTTTTGCCTGGGAAGAAAAGACTTGTTTAAAAATCAAACCATTTGGCATATCTAGTGTATGTTTACTTTGTGATATGCACTGTGAGAGGGATTCAGAAATGAACTAGATATAGTATCTTCTCTCTAGAATATGGTAGCAGAAAAGTCACCAATGAGATTCCTACATGGGAAGGAGAAGAAAAAAAGGAAAGGGCAGCTTAAAATATGCAAAGTCCCTTGGAAATCCACTCTGCTTCTTTTCAAAGTTTGGGGTTACAAATATCGATTTCTTGTCTATAGAGTCATCATCAGCAGTATCAGTGAATTTAGCAGCTATTGACCTCTGCCTTGGGAACTTTCAGAATTGAATATTGCATTTTCTATTCCTTTGGTAAGTTAAAACATGCTTTTCTTACTTGACATATTGCATGAGTTAACAGTTTCTGAAAAGGACCAATTGACTTATCAGAAACAAATTCTCTAAGTGCACAGCAAATGCAAAGTCATGTTCAAAGAAATCTACTGCAAGGAATTCAGTGCAGTGTGACTTAAACATGCCTCTAAAATGTGGGCTTGAGCTTATAGTTTTCTCTGGATTAGGAAGACACAATGAGCATGAAGCTGAAATCGAGCAGAAACATTGATAGTTTTGTTTGCACTTTAACTCATCTTCATGGCCTCTAAGTGTACTTCTTTGTATTTTGGTTCAACAAAGAAGAGGATTATTTCTTCAGCATGTGACCCTCACAGTTTCAAATATAGGCAAAGGCTTTTCTCATCTCTGTGAGGTCATAGAGACACGCCTTCTACCAATAGGTTACTGAAGTTTGGACTTGGTGTTGGGAGTAGGGGGACTGTACCAGTCAAATCTCCATCCACTAAGGTGGATGTTGGCAGGCCTCAGTTCCTTACTGGCTGTTGGCTGAACCTCAATGTTCCCAGCATAGGTACCTCTGCATAAGACTGCTTGCAACATGGCAGTTTGCTTCTGTCAGAGGAAGAGATAGGGCTTGAGTATGGGATAGGGGATCAGGGGCGGGGTAGAGAAGAGAGATAGAGTGAGCAAAAAAGTACATAAAGAAGTCACAGTCTTTTATAACCTAATGTTAAAAACGACATACCACTTCTGCTATATTTTATTGGTCACACTGACCAAACCTGATACAAGAAGGAGATTAGACAGGTGTGAATCCCAGGAGGCAGAGATTGTTGGTGGCCATCTTCAAGACTGGCTGTCAGAGGATGCTGTTTGTGGTTTGGGCAACTTTCTGGTAAAACTTTTTATGTTATGTTTGTAAAGGATAGGGTAGAATAGTATGTTCAGTGGTGTTCACATTTAGTGTTGTTTTTACTTGTGGACATTTGAAATAATGAAGCTATGTTTTATTATGCTTTCAGTCAAATACTTTTAAACACAAGATTAAATTTTACTCAAGTAATACTTGTCAACACATCTCTGAGAATGTGGCTTTATAACTGGCTGCTGACACATGCATAACATCATTGGTATAAAGTGTCCATGTAATGCATGTACACTTAAAAGTAGCTTCCTATACCCAGAAACTTTTTGTCAGTTTTAAATTAATATGTAAGAGTTAAACTTGCCTATTCCTTATTCTTTCAGAGTTATTAGATCTTTTGAATTGTCTCTAGTTTGCTATAATTCTGTATAAGAATAATACACAAATAGCCTTACTTGAACCATTTGATGGACACTGAGACCTCAGTGTCCCAATTATGTTTTGTACAGCAGAAGGAAATGTGTGATAATAGATCCTGACACTGCATTCTATCAGCTATTTTCTTTTATTAATTAACATCCTTTGGAGTATGGTTTATAGATGGACTGTGAAAGAAGAAGAAAGATTAAAAATAATAAAATCATGTTAGGACACTAAACAAAGCTTTGTATTTGTGCAAAAGAATACTCAAGAGCTTTAAGGAATGAAAGAATGGTTTCAGTGATTAAGTAAATCATATTGAGCTTGGTTTTCAATTTTATCATGGTTTCATATTTTATCCTAAACATATGAGGAGTTTGGCATCCTGGGAAACACAAATGGAGATTTGAAGTGACAGAGGGGACTTCTAGATTTGATACCTTAATACCTTGAGGTTCAGTGATAACAAGAGTTTAATCGAGTGTATGTGATAGATGATCACAGTTTCTTCAATGGGTGCTGGGCCCAGCCCTAGGAGAGTGATAGCAGAAGTGGAATGGAATATGGCACATGATTTACGACCCTAGCAGGAGTGCAGCTCTCTTTCAGGGGTATTCTGTCCTTCCTTTGAAGAGCTGTTTAGAGTGAAAGATCTTTAGAATCCAGTGATGAAGTGGTCAGAGCAAGCTTATCTGGAGGTTACAGAAACTCTAGCAATATCGATCACATGCTTCTTTCAGTCTCTGAAATCTCAGGTTCTAGAAAGTTTTACTATACTAACCCTTTGCCTATAGTCTTTGATGCTATCTGGTTGGCTTCTTGAACACCACTTTGAATCATTGGCAGGGAGGGACTCAAACTTTTAGAGCTCTTTAGGAAAATAATATGCAATTATAAATACAAGTTAGATATGAAAATATTAACTTAGAATGAGAAAGAAATCACAATAAATTATACATTTAAAAAAGCTATCAAATACCACAAACATCACAAATTTAGGGTGGGGGTGGGGGAAGCCAGAATAGCTTCTGACTCCATGCATTGAAAACCTTTTTCTTTTACCATCCACAAACTTATGCTGCTGGGCACTGTGGGTCAGAGTGATCCTCTCAGGGTCTGTTCAGAGTGAGGTGTTCTGAAGCTAAGTATCTTTACCGTCACTGGAAATCCACCTCTGATGCCCAGCCTTAAAACTCTTATTCTGAAATGTGTTGACTGGCACAGACAGACTGATCACATTTTCCCTTGACCTTACGTCTTATCCCTTTATGACCTGAATTGGCAACCTTAGAGCTGTGACTCCTTTAGCTGTCCTGTCCCTGGTCAATTGACCCAAATTCAACATACTTTTCTTTGTTGAAATGAGCGTTTATGCCCTGTGTTTTGAAAAATGAAATGATGGTTTTGAAAGAACATGACCATTGCCTGTAACATCATTTTCTTTCTCTCTGCCTCTTCTCCAATGGACATTAAACCATGAAAGGGGGTGAGGAACACTAATTTAGGGCTTGCTGGCTATTGTTTTACACCAAGAAAGATGACTTAATGGTACTTTATTCTCTGGATACAGGATCGAAACAACTGACTTCTTTCCCATGTAGTCAGAACTAAGTATGATTTGAAAGTGAAATCATTAGCTCTCTTAGACCGTGGGTAACCTTATGAATTTTCAAAAGCAGGCTCGATTCATCTCTGCCTCCTATCATAGTTTCTACCAAGTCCATGTGTATTGAGCATGCATCTTGTAATGTAATGGATATCCCAGGTTAGATTTTAGTTTAATCAATCAAACATGTCCATAAGCATAAGGAATTTTGTTTTGCACTTACTCTGGGGGAAATTGTGCAAGGATCAGCCAGTCATGACAGGACGAGTAGGGCTCTGGGTACTCTGGTTTCTCAGGCTGTCACATTCCTGTCTTGCTTTCCATTTTCCTAATTTCAGCTAATTATCATCCTCACTAATCTAGCACATAGCACAAATTCCCCCAGATCATGCAGTTCAGATTTCCTTCTAGTTTTTTATTTCACTTCCCTCTTCCTATCTTTTATTAATCAATTCCTAGGTGAACAAAAGTCTAATCTTTCTAGTTCAGTTCTGAATTTTCACTCTCTGTTGGCAGAATTTTCTTATCTATCCTGGTGGGAGACTTGGGCAAAAGTCAAACCTCCTGCTGTATGGAACACCTGGCTGAACTTGGAAGGTAAGCTAGGTAACATGTGACCAATTTAACCAGTAGGCTGAATGATGTTTTTGTTTTCCTTTCCTTTCTTTTCCTTTCCTTTCAAGCTCTCATGTGCTATATAACCCCAAATAAAATCATGTACAACTTATGTATATGTTTAATTCAAAAGCATTTTGTGTAAAGATAAAACTGAAATTTCTTCTTAAATAGATCTATTCATTCAGTGCTTTGGAGGCCAGCCAGGAATGAACTCCAAATGTGAGACTCTGCAGTAGCAACTTAAAAGCACATGCTCCATGTGACTTAAACTTATATTTTCAAATAGCCAATGGAATAAGCTTAAGAGGCTCCCAAGTTGCAATTAGGCTCATATGGAGAGATAAACAGAGGCTCCAAACTGTACACTGAATTTATAAGTCATCAAAATAATTTAAAAATCAATTCAACAGTTGACAAGGAGCCAATATGATTCCCTTGTGATTATAATGACATGCTCAGGCTACTAAATTCTGACAGCGGTGTTTTGTACATGCTGGAATCTATATGGAACACCCCTTCCCAAACTATCCCTCCAAAGAAAGCATTACAAGGTGTATCTGTGAGATCACTAACACATGGGCACCATTTGACTATGAGGGCATTGATGAAATTCTAATGACTAGGCAAAAGTGCCAAAGACCCCATGTGTATGGTATGGCCCCAACCATAGTTATAACAAGCAAAAGGAACAATCATCTCTAATCTAGAGATAATTGAAAGCAGTCTTCTTCTAAGGATGTGGAATTTTTTGTTTTGGGGGAAAGGATCAGAACAGAGGGAAAATGACAGTGACTAAAACACCATTGCAAGTCCTCCTCATATTTTTTCATCTTTATAAGAGAAAATAAAACAGAACTTGCAACCAGAGAACCATTTGCCATTGATATTTTTTCTCTATATGTGAGTTCCTGTTTTGTCTTTTTTTCTTATTTCAAAAATTCTTTTGGCCCTTCAAGGTATTGAGAAGACCTGATATGACAATGGAGTGGAGGAAAATAGGGGCTCTCATTCTATCTAGCTTCTTTTCATAGTTTAACTTCTTTCTTTAGTGACTTTATTTTTTCTCATTAGAACTTCAGAAATAATTACCTCTGTTTCTTCTTGGGAAATCAGAAGAGACAAGTGTCCCACAGCTATGACTTTGATGCTAAACCACTACCATTTTATAAGAGGCTCAAAGACAAATTTCCTCCTTGGCCTTCACTCCCCATTTTTTTCAACCTCAGACTCATCCCTACAGCTGCTGCTTTTGTGCTCTGGCCATCATCTGACCACCATTGCCAGTGTGCCGGCCTCCTTCTCTTCCCTTGCATTTCCATACAGTGCTTCAGTCACAACAGATCTCGTTGGCTCTGTCTTAATCCACCCTCATGTCCCTTGTCCTCATGCTCCAAGTAGAGACAGGTTCTAGAAGTTAAGGCTGCATACACAGTGGACACATAATAGACTGTTTCTTTTAGGTCACAGCCCCCCCTTTTAGTTGGATCAAATGCTGTGTACATTCCTGTACCTGAATAAATAATATATAATATTGCTAAAGATGCTGGAGCAAAGCCCAGATAAAATTTTACTAAATGAAGGTCACAAATATGATTTGGCTGGCTCCCTGTGGAACATTCCCAGGAAAGTCAGTCATGAAAAAGTACTCTGCTTTTCTCCAAGGGCATAAAGAACTGGCTTGTGACAACCTCTTAGGGGAAAAAATATATATATCTTCATGGTCAGTTCATGCCAATTTCCTTTTAATCATCTAAACTCTTTTACAGGACCTATAAAGCCCTACCTGAGCTTCCCACCTTTCTGAGCTCATCTCCATGTGCTTTCTTCTTTTTAAGTCCCAGACACACAAGTTATCTGCATTTTGCTCTTCCATTGGCCTAGGATACTCTTGTCACGACCTTTGCTGCCTTCTTGTCGTCTAGTTTGTAGTTTGGTAAATTGTTTTCACTTCTTACTTCACTTTTGCCTTCACAGTTATACCTATGTGAATTTGTATTTTAATTTTTTTTACTTATTTTTACCTTCCCCTGTTAGAATAAGCTCTGTTAAGGCAGTAAGCTAATTGTCTTATTTACTGCTATGTTCCCAAACACCTAAAACAATGCCTGGTGTGTGAGAGACACTCAATAAATAGTATAAATAGTGGAGGAATGAAAAATGAATTGGTAAACATGGAATGACTCAACCCTAGGCCTTTTTTAAAGTGATCTTCCTACAGAAGTATTCCTTTGAAAAAATTGTGACCTTTGTCACAAAAATTTGACATCATAAATCAAACCTGCCTATCAAGAATTAGGTCTTGTGTCAAATTTGGCTAAAGCTTATTTGATCCTGCTTATGCAAGACACCATTGAAAGCAACACAGAGGATCTAGAGCTGATTGAGAGATTGTGCTCGTTATAAGGGACTTCAAGCTTTGCTGAGAGTGGTGCTATTTTACAGGGGGCGGGGTGTTTTATATAAAACAAGACAAAATAAAGTAAAAACTAAGTAAGGACCCAGCATTTCTTCTTCTTTCTCTCTTTTCACATTCAAGTTTACCGTTTAAAGTTCTTATGTTCTTAGTAGTTTTTGAGTCTCTCCATCAACTTAGAACCTAGTGTCATAGCTGTAGTTTTGCTTCAGCCCTGATAATAGCCTCCCATCTCTACTCCAAACTGTCATCTGTTCTCCACACTGTTGCTCAAATGTTATTTCTAAGCTCACAATCTCACTCCTCTGTTTAAAACCTTCAGTGACTCCCTACATTCCAAAGCACAACCTTCAAGGTCCTGTCTGAACTGGCCTCAGCCAGTCTTTTAACTTGGCCTCCACCACTCCCCATTCTCATGCTACAAAGCTGCCACAAAGTTACATTTTTATTTCTCTAAATGGCCCATGATCTCATTGTCATATGGCTTTTCCATAGATAACACCCTCTGCCTAGAGCTCCCCCTGATGTCAGCTCAAGGTTTAATGTTCTGGTCTCTGTGAAATGTTCCCTGACCCCAAAGTCTGTTCAGACATTTGATTCCCCTTTAGAACACTTATGATTTTATTTGCTCTGTGCTTGTCTATGCCTCTCATTAGATTGAAACCACCTTGAATATAGGGCAAGGACTGTGTCTTATTGAAAAGGGAAAAAAAATTATAAATGAATGATCCAATAAGGAAATACAGCTAATATGCTATAAGATTTCCAAGGTGGAGATTATTGAAGGCATCATGAAAAAAATACATTTTCTCTGGGCTTTGAAGGATGATCAAAAAACTTTCTACAAACAGAGAGGAAGTGTGAAATATTTGAGGTTGAGGGGAAAAACACAGGATCTTACATGGCTGGAAGGATGTAGAAAACAATGAGGCCAAGAAAGCACCTTAAAGCAGGATCACTGAGAGCTTTGTATGCTACACCATGGAGTTAAAAGCTATTCTGAAGAGTATAGAGAGTTGTGATTGTTTCTGTATAAGTGTGTGATATCAACTGATTTATAGATCAGAAAGAATCATCTGGCAGCAAGGTGAAAGATGGATAAGCCATTGGAGACCATTTCAGTAATCCACGTGAGGGATGATGAGGCCTTGGGCTGAGCCAGTGGTGGGCTGTGGGCGGATGAGGCGGGGAGGAGATATGGGAAACACTGGAAGGAAAACAGACAGTGTTTACTGTGAGAGAAGAAAAGGGAGGGTTGATCAGCTTACAGGATGGTAAGGCAGACGTGCAGTGGAGCTGCCACGCTGTGTCTCCCAAACAATAGTCCACTATACTAGACATTCCTCAGCACATGTTAGGAGGAGGGTGTTTCATGCTGTGCTTTGCAGTTTTAAAGAACATTCAAAATGTAGCAGATTCCATCCAGGGCAAGGAAGGGGCCTGGAAACCTTGACTAATGAGAGTAGACTGGAGAAAACAGTTATCCGTTTAGCACGTGTGTGTGTGCGTACACACACACACACACACACACAAGCAAGAGGAGATGTGAGGGCTGCCTTCAAGCATTTGAAGACTGGCCCATGGAAGAGAAATTATTCATGTCCAGAGGGCAAAACTTAGGCCAAGAGTGAGCTAGAACTTAAAGTGAAAGCACATCTGGCTCCACACAGAAGGGATCTTTCTCACATGTAGAGCTGTAAGCTACCCTGTCATCTAAAGAGCTTACTTGGACAGATGGCCAAGCAGAGAGTAAAGCAGCCTGTTGAGACATATAAGAGTTGGGTTTGGGGGGGTTAGACAGGAGATTAGACTGAGGTCCTGCAACCTCAGAGACTTTGTGTTTCCCTCCATTGATGTCCTAATTTATACTATCTTTTTATCACATAGTTTGAGAGCAGATACTGTGACTAGGAAATCCTGATGAGGAAAAAGAAGATGTAGTATGAGGACCACTCCACTTCCCTAGGCAGGAGGAGCTTTGGTTATTCTTGCAGACCTCTGCTCTTTTGCTCACTTCCTTCCTTCTCCATAACCTATGGAATTGTACTCTGAGCTAATGTGCCCAGAAGGGGCTCTGGTCACTCTGGTCCCTGATACCAGACATATATATGGCAGTCAGGAAGTGTCTGCACTTATTTAACCCTGAATTTACCAATTTTGTTTTCAGATATAGAACAGGATAGATCCAGTGTCTCGGTTTCTGTCTACAGGGAATGCCTGTTCCCCTATGCTGGCTTCATTTTTTCCATTTCCATTTTATTTTTCCCCAGTCAATTAACTAACTAAGTAGTTAACTTTTTCTCTCTCTTTCTTTCTGCCTCATCATAGGGCTTTATCAGCCACTGATAAATTAGAAATCTTTTTTTTCAGGGATGTGGAGATGAGAGACCATGATAAATTCTTAATAAAAATATCAATGATAATAAATGTCCCACAATTTATATAATTATAGCTAATATTACTCTATGCTTATGAGGGCCAAGCCTCAAAACAACCCCATCACATCAAGAAACTGGAACTTGTCCAAAGTGACAGCACCAGTAAGAGGTAGAGTTGAGGTTCTAGGAACTACTTCAGAGCCTCAACCTCTAAACACTAAAGCAGACAACCTCTTTTATTTCTGGATAAGCCTTCAGATGACTCTTACTCACAGGCAGATGGTCTTCAGACTTCCACCATCTCTTCAGATTGAAAACTACCTGGGAACCAGGACTCGTCTCTTCATGAGGCTAAGAGTTTCAATAACTGCATGGTCAAATACATAGTAGGAACAAAATTAATGACCTTTAATATTGTTTATATGTTGAAATGATGCTGTTTTGGATACACTGGGTTAAAAGATATCAAATTTTACCTAATTATTTTTACTGTTTAAAAGTGGCTTTTGAAAAATTAAAATTATATTATGTTGCTCTTAATAGTTTCTGTTGGACAGCACTGCTTTAGCAAATGGAAACCATGACTTTTCTGTGAGACCAACTCAAGTGTTCTGTGAAGGAAGGAGCTTACAAAGGGAGGAAAGCAGAGAGAAAACTGGAAACTAAATCCCTGTAAATCATGTGAATGGTATTGCATATGAATGATGCTGGCACTTCACCTTGACTTCACTTTCTTGATATCTTTGTCCCTAGACCCTTACAGTTTTTGTTTGGCTTTGTTTGAGAAAATGGCCCCATGCTGATAGGACAGGTCCCTCTTGACTGCCTTCCTTACCACAAAGCCTGCCCTGAGGTTGAGGACACAGTTTCCCTTCCATTCCCTGTTCCTTCTTTCCACCTGGTTCCCATTTTGTACTACCCAGGCCTGCAGAGTTGTCTGGGGGCACTGTTATATAAAAGGCACAAAAGCATCCCTGGAAATGTAATGAGATGGGGAAATTTGTATTGACCAGAATTCCCTTCTGGGTGAAAATTATTTTGGTTGAATTGTTGAAATAATTTGGTTAGTCCTCCAAGTGGAGGAGGGGATATGAGGAACCTAAGGGCCTTAAGTGGGTACTTAAGTTACTAAACTGCCTTCTAAAGAGCATAGATTTGGTAAATTGCAGGGCTTTTGTTCTACTGAGGTAGGCGTGCAAATTTGAGGCAAGAGGGGAACTGATGGGACAGCAGAGAGGTGGAAAGCTGCCATAGTGATTCTTTTCCCTCTCTTAATTCATCCCACAGGTGTTCTTTTGTCAATATTTTAATGAATATCTATTGGCTGAGGCAGTAAATTATTAGTCTCTGGAGCACCCACATGTCTTAGTATGGCCCTGGCATACTCTGATGAAAAGCATTTTCTTTAAAGCTGTTTTTACAGTCTCATCCTGGTTTAGTTAGGATTTTGCGTATCTGCTGATGGTCAAAGAAACGACGGAGCTGTGTGTGTGCATGATGCGTCCCCCTGCTTTCAGAGACCATCTCTAGGAAAGCAAGGCAGGGGCCACGTCTTCAAACTAGACTATTTTCAGGATTTAGTAAATAGATCTGTTGCATTAATGTGACATGCAAATAAATACATCCTTAAATGAGGCTGTGAATATCAATGCAAGAGGGAGGGGGAAAGCCAAGGAAATATTTGTACAAACTATAATCTATCCAGTCAATACGGAAGCGGGGCGGGAGGTGAGGGTTGGGAAACCTTTTATCCGTTTGCTCCCTCTGTTTCAACCCCAAGAGCCATAAGCAGGTCCTATTCTTTTCTACAACGCAAGAGCCACACCATCTTTAACTTCTTTCTAATGACCCCTCCCTACCTACCCCAAGCACTTAAGCTGACATTCTGCATCCAGTGAATACTGGCTAGATAAAGATAAGGGACTTAAAAGAGACTTCTTGGTGGGGCTTTGGCAATAAGAGTGTCTTCACAATTAATTCTAGTCAGCCTGGACCCCTAAAACTGATTAAGGGATGCTCTCTATCCAGAAGCTGAATATTACTTGAACATGCCTATGGCCATTTGCCATTTGCAGGGCCTACAGCTGCAGTACCTGATCCTGCACATGATCCAGACAGCAGCAGGCTAGCTGAACAGTGGGGCCTGGCTCTTGGGGTTGTACCTGGAGAGTATGTGAGACACAGCAGCTCTGTGCTTATGGGCCACTTGATTCCCAAAGCAGATGTGGGCTGATGAGTTTGCCGAGCTGCAGGGAGTTGTTCTGGACTTTCTTAAGAAATCTGAAAGACAGTCACACTTCTCCTGAGGGCACCCGGGCACCAGCCCAATAGTCAGCCAGTGACTTGTCATCTCCACACCCTTTGTGAAGTCTGCTCTGCAGAGTTGCCATTCTTATAATCTCCCTGTGGGAAGTGAGAAAATTGCCAAGAGAGACTATCAGGCTGTTGTATTAATGTGACATGCAAACAAATGCATCCTCAAATGAGGCTGTGAGGCTCTCCTTCCAAAAATAGAATCACAGATTAGTCTATTCTTCTGAGCATGGTAGCAGCAATTGCTAATATTAGCAAATACTCACGTGTGCCAAGTACCGTTCTAGGTACTTTGTATAAGTTATTTAATATTCATAACAATTCTCAGAATTAGGTACTGTTATCGTCCCCATTTTATAGATGTAGAAACCAAGACACAGAGAGTTTAAGTCATTTGGCAAAGATTATACATTTGATAAATAGAAGAATCTGAATTCAACCAGAGTCTGGGCTTTTAATCACTATACTAGATTGTCTTTTACTATGTATTTACTTACTGATACATTTTTGTTTGTTTACTCATATTACAGTGGGGGAAAATATTCAGCAATCATAAGCAAATTTATTTTAGAGACCAAAGAAAGGTTCAGCCCAAGGCACAAGCATCTGTATCTCTGCACAGAACTTACTATTGCTCCACAAACATTTTTTCTGAAAGATTGATGTGACGTGTCTGTGCCTGTCTTGGTGGTATGCATGTGGTGGTAAATTGAGCGGACCACATTTTTATAGTCGATCTATTTGGCCCTGGGTGTGTACTTGTGGCCTCTGACATAGGGTCTGTGTAACTTCATCTAAATGCAAATTTCAAAGTTTAAATTTTGAGAAAAGAAAGGAGCCTTAAAACATACTGAACTCAAAATCCCATGAGAGTCCTGTGCAGACTGTGAGACTCAACAAGGCTGGCCTGACAAAGCCAGCGGAGGGAGAGAAGGAAAGAGGCAAAGAAGTGGACAGAAGTAACACAGGGTTGCCAAACCAGGAAGCAGTAGTTTCTTATCCGGTAATCTAAATATCCTTTCTAAAAGGGAGAAAAAATAAATTTAGAGAACTACTTTTTAGTGAGAAGATTGTTAGGAAAGTTTGCCTATTCTAAGCATGTCATGGAAATAATGTAGTTTACCATTTGTGAGAGTGAGCAGTCAGACCTAATACTTTATTTAGATAGAGCATTAAATATGGAGTGTGTGTGTGTGTGTGTGTGTGTGTGTGTGTGTGTGTGTGTGAGACTTAAAAAATGTTAGTAAGGTTGGAGATTAGGCCAAAGGGGCTGATTGAGCAGATTCACATTCTTTCCCTCCTATCTCTTTTTATCCCCTCAAGTCCTTAGAATGAATAGAAAAGAATTTTAAATATATATAAAGAAAAAAGATAGCATCAGTGGGTCAAAATTTATGAGGAATCTTTGAAAATTTGAGTTTAGATGAGATTAGATTGAAGGAGGAATCCACAACCCAAAATAGGTACAGGATGGGGTGATGAGGAGGGGAAGCTGGCCCCAGGGGAACACTGGACTGAGAGGCAGTGTGTAGGAACAGGAGGGGCCTGGTCTGGAGTTGCTGTGAAAGCATCCTGGGGATGAGCAGCTTCCTCCCCCTTCCAGGTAATAGCTGCAAATGTGAGAGGTAGGGCAAAATCTCAGGTGGTGAGTGAAGCCCACAAGGAATGAGGAGTCCCTGTGCCCAGGGCTCCAGTTTAGTCATTGGAGTCAAACTATGGTCACAGACAGGCTGAAAGGAAAGGGCTAATAAATGATGACCTTACAACCCCAGATTAGGATGTTAGAGAACACCGATCATCATGAAAGAAATTATATTTACATTACATTTTACAAAAAAGATATCCCAAGATACATAATTAATAGAGTCACTAAGAGGAGACTTTGGAATTGTAGAATTAACATTTTCAGAGAGCTGTGAGACACTAGTATTCTGTACTATTCCAACCTATTGTTCAAGTGTGAAGGTTAAATAGGACATTTTAAACAACAAAACACTTAAATATATATCACTTATGAACATTACATGGAATAATTTAATAGAGAATATAGTTCAGCAATATTAAAAATAAACTCAAAAGAAAGATATGGAAGCAATACTGATAAAAATATAAACATAATTTATAACTGAGTATTAATTATTTAATTGACTATTACTACATAAAATTAAGAACTAAGATTGTACATAATTTTAATATTGTGGGAGCTCAGAGGAATGGGAAGAAGACAGAAGGTTATAAGTATTGATTAAAGCTAGGCTTCAATAGATAAACACAAGTTTTATATAAATATCACATAACTTTAAATGTCTCTTAAAAATTTGAGTAAAACTCAAATAGCAAAAAAAAATAGGAGATATAACTTCCACCAATTAAATGAAAAACATGGAATAAAAATAATATGTAAAACAGATATAATAAATTCAATTTATTAAAGAATAAATAATAAAGCACTATAAACATAATCCACAGAAAAAAAGATGATTAGCACAAATCAAGAGTATAAGAAATAAATGTAAATGGTTTAAATAACATTATTAAAAAACAGAGAACTACTTGGAAAAGTTAATTTCCAGGTATACATTTTTATGAGAGAAATGAAATGACCCAAGAAAGATGAAAATACATGGATGAGAAAAGATATTCTAAGCAAATACTAATAACAACAATATTGATAAGAAAAGCTACTGTAACAATATTAGACAAAACAGAATTCAAGACTAAAACTATTTAAAAGGAAAAAGCAGTATATGTCATGTTGATAAAAGATTCAAACCAACAAGAAATTTACCTGTCAGGAGCTTTTATGAGCACCAATGTTAAATTACCTAAGGCAGAAATCACTAAAAATATGAGAAAATTCAAATTAACATTCTTTTAGAAAATGACAGAAAAAGTAAGCACAATTTAAAATAAAACTCTAGAGAATGTGAATAACAATTATCAAACTTTTGCTAAAACTATCAGGATCACGAGTTGGTTACTTGGGAATATGTACAGGATTAAAGACACATTTTGTTTCATAACTTATATCATCACAGAGTCTCTTCCTTCCTCCTCACTCTCTTCCTTCATCTATTTATTCGCTTATCTACCTATTCCTATTTTAATTTATGGTAAAGGATTCAAGTAATACAGAGGAAAATAGAAAGTTAAGTCTCTTTCTTGCCCCTATTCCTCATTCTCCTAGTTCACCAATCCAGCCAGGTACAACTATTCTTTTCAATTTAGGTATCACTCAAGATAAGATAATCTATACAAATACAAGTTTGCACCAGTATGTATGTATCTATGTATTTAGGTATCTATTTCTGCTCTTTAAAAATGCATACATATGGACATGTGCATTTGTTCATGTTAAATATTTTTCTATAACATTATTTTAAAGTTCTAAATAAGTTTCTATTGTATGAATGTATAATTTTTGTAACTAATGAATAATGTGTCTTATAACCATTCTTATGCATATTTTGGTGATCAATTTCTAAAAGTGGAATCAAACGGTGATCAGTGGAAAGAAACATTTTTTAAGACTTTCAAATATGTGCTGCCAACTTTTTTCTAGAAATTAAAAAAATATGTTGTAATTCAATATTGGTTACCTAGTTATTAGTGTAAGTTTATATTTTACAAGTGAGTAAAATCTTAGTTAAGAGATTTGTCAGGGTATTAGGCTGCTATCACATTGAAGATGCAGGCCTGATTTATGTATTAAAATCCATCAAACCAAATTTGCTATAGCAAAGACCAAACTTTATTCATGTGCATGCTTCACCCTAAGCATGAGGGTAGAAAGTGTGAGGGAGATGAATGAAAAACTCAGTATACTTTGGCTTCCTCTGAAATTTAACCTTAGATGTACTCTATAACTTTCTAATAGTATGAAGAGAAAAATATTTATTAGAGGGAGAAACAACATGGCAAAGTTTCATTTTAGAGGATTATACAATTCTTTTAAATGAGTAAAGTAAGAAATCAGCTACACTTGTTTCATAGCATAAAACACCAAACTTAGATTGAATGTGGGGCTACATCAGTGGTTCCAAAAGAACAATTGTCCTTTAAAATACCCTTAATATATTACCAACAAACAGATTTCCTAGAAAAATAAATTTGGAACTTAAAAATACTACTTGTTATATCAATATCTTGAAGATTCATAGTTCACATTAATGACTCCGAAAAATCCAATAACAATGAAACTTCATTTCCTTAGCATTTTTGAAGTTTATTTAATCAATAACCTATACCTCTTTTAAAAACATGTGACACCTTTTAAATGCCCTCAGAATTAGTGTTCTGGAGAACATATTTTTAATAATGCTGGTCTGTAATATGGTGGATTCATTGAGATAATACCAAAATTTTTTTTGGTACAATTTTCAAGTAGTTATCTTAAAACTGTTGAATGGCAGACTGGTATTTTGGGATCTGTCATTCAGCTGAATCATATTAATGAATTATGATGAATAAGATGGCTTTAACTTTTTGTGTCTCTGCTGACTGCATCTTAATAATATTATATAATTAGCTAGTCCCTCTAATTATAAGAGTTGTTAATGAAGTTTCATGATTTTCTTCAGATGCCTATGGACAGGTATAGGATACCTGTAGATTTGCCATTTCTACATCTACTCTAATCAAAGTCTTTTAATATCCATGTATTTTTGAAAAGATAAGTTGGAGCAGGTGGGAGGATTGCTAAGGAAGATGAAGCCATTGTATAATATAAACCACCTCCCATAGATTATATATTAGTTTGACATCTGTTGTAGTACCTGATCAATAATGGCTAACAGAGATCCTTAATTCTGCCTGCCAGTATGCAATAGGAAATACCTTAATTATATGCCACTATTTAAAAAATCATAAATAGTGTAGATCAATCTTCTTTTCACTTCACTTACTACTTAGGTGTGGACGAAAAAGAGGCCACTTAGTAAACCTGACAAGCTCAGGAGAGACCTGTGTAGTGTGCCTTACAAACCCGGAGACCAAAGTAACCACACAGGGTGGTCTAAATGTAAAAATTCCTAACAAAGAGCAGGTCATGATGGGTAGTCACTTCCTAGGCCCATAGCTTCCTTGTCAAAGGTCAATGTTTTTCTGAGTTTCGTGAGTCATACTAGCAAATTAATCAAACTTGAGGAGGGGGTCATGAAAACCTCCAATCTGGAACTAACTGGTCAGTCAGAGACACAGGTAACAATCTGGACTTATGATTTGTGTCTGAAGTTTGGGGCGGGGATGGGTAAGCAGTCTTGTAGGCCTGAACCCTTAACCTGTGGAATCTGATGCTATCTCCAGTTAGACAGTATCAGAATTAAGTTGAATTCTCAGATACACTGCTTGTGTCCAAGAATTGCTTGTTCAAGGTATAAGGAAAGCACCTCGAACAGTGGAATTAGGTACAGAATAGCTTTATACTATAAACCTGCACAGTCATAGATATGTATAAATATATAACATATACAGAAATGTATAGTACATAATACATTCATATGCAATATATAATTTATAGTATTTTAATTATATAAAAAGGAGAATGCGAGGTTGAATTTCTCCAGGTGTGGAGATTTTATTGTACATGTGTCTTTGTGTGTATATGAACTCAAGCTCTTCTACATAATTTTCCAGCCAGAATGATTTTTATTTTAGATACAAAGTTAAATATGTCATGTCCCTGCCTAAAATTCTTCATTGGCTTTCAGATGAACTTAGACAATATCCTAGATCTCTAACATGGTCCACATGGCTCTGCCTTCTTCACCCCTGCCAACCTCTTCAGTCTCATCTGTGACACTCCTCCATCACTCACTAGTCTTGGGCCACTTTGGTTTTCTTCAGTTTATTGAACGTACCTCTGTATATGTTCTTCCCAAAGTTTTCCTTCACATTGATCCTTGGATAATTCTTCACGATTGCCTGTCGCTAATGAACATTAGTACTATGGAGGAGGATCAAACTTTTCTCTATTAAGGTTCTTCTGACTGGTCTAATAAATAGACAGGAGAAAGATTAGCAAAAGAAAAATGACCAAATTTAATACATACATATGTATGGGAACCTGCATACATGAGAGAGTCAGACCTCACATGCAGGAGAAGTTCAGAGATAGAAAAGGAACAGTATATAAGACATCCTGAGCTAGAGATGAAGTAAAGTGCTTTGGGGGCTTTAAAATGTCATTGCAGGTTGATAAGAACAGAACTTTAGTAAATAGAAGTTTGCCCTGCCCTATAGCTAGGTCAAAAGAAGTTATCTCTGATAATCTCTTATGGACAAGGTCTCTAAATCAAATTCTTCTAGGTAGTTAAGTGGGGAGGGCAGAAGTTTCTCTTGAGCCTGCAGCTAAAATTACCTTTAGCTTGAAACAATCTGCATACACAGAGACACATCTTGTAGTGACTTGTTCTGGTTCCCCATAATACTTTCTTTATTCTCATATTAACCATAGTTTTTCTATTAGGAACCTCTGTTAGGATATCTATCATAATTTTAAGAATATATGTATTTATTGATTTAGTCAACTGTTATGGAGCAGGTGAGAACAGGGACCCACAGAGCCGAATCAGAGAGAAATATGAGACTCTATTAGCCGGCCAGTGACTAACTCTCTACCAGGCAGGGTTAGAGGAGATCAGCCCTGAGGTTTTAGAGTAAGGCAGTTATAAAGCCTAGAACAAGCAAGCAGATTACAGAAGCAGAAGTTGGCCATTAGCACAATACATCACCTAGTACCACACCCTGGATAACAAGTAAGTGGATTACAGAAGCAGACATTGGCCATCTTCATATCTTATACATCTCCTAAACCACACTCAAGCAAGTAGGACAAATTCTGGTATCTAAAGATATTTCTTTCCTGTAGCTGACTTAGCTAGGTGGCTTACTTGAAAATTTTCCACCCTTAACATCAACAACCTATATAATTTTTTCCATTGGAATGTAAGCTTCATGAACTTTTCACCATTAAATCCTCAACCCCTAGCACATAATTGGTGCTCAGTTAATAGTGATAATAATAATAAAACAAACCCTTGCAAAACACTTCACAACACTGGTCTATGTGCTGTATTCCTATGAATACATTTAATCTTCACTGCAGTCCTAAATTGGTATTACTGTTATCCCATTTTATAGATAACAAAAATGAAGCATGGAAATGGTTAAGTCACTCGCCCTAAGTCATACAGCTGGTAAGTGGCAGAACTGGAACTTGAATATAAGTAATCTGGCTCCAGCATCTGTGCTCTTAACCACTATAGTAGTGTTATGGAGCTTAAATTTAATACACATTAATAAAAAAGTCCTAGAATAAAAATGTAGCAACTGCCAATGGGTTACTTAGTGTAAGACATGTTTGCTCTATTTGGGCTTATTTTTGAGATATTTTCTCACTGATTATTAACTTCATCATGTTTAAAAAATGTAAAACAATAAAAATGTTAAAAAGTAATATGAGTCTATTTATTATGGGAAAAAGTTTGAATTAAAAAAATTAAAAGACCTAAGAAAATGATGATTATTTATGGAATCACTTTGGACTGCCAATTTTCCTCCAAAAAGATTATATTGATTTTTTTTATTCTTCATAGTGTATGAAAGTGACCTTTTTCTACACTCTTCCAATCCAGTAAGCAACATGTGTAGTTTTCTTTTTGCATTTTGCAAAATGCTTCTTTGTGTTTTGCATTTTTGTCATCCTGATGTGTGTTTCAAATGAAGATGATAGTCTTTGGTTGAATAAAAATTGAGCACATGTATATGTGTGTACTTAGTAAGTGCTCTTTTGCTAAGAGCTTATTATTTTACAAACTTTGCATAAATCATCTCGTTTAAGCTTCATAGTGTTTAGTGTGTATGTGTGGGCTGGTGGCACACTGAGCATTTCTAAGGTTCTATTTATCTAGTACTTACTGAGTTCTTCGTTATGTGTTAGTTACTACTCGGTTTCTGCCCTTAAGGAACATGTAATTCAGTTAAATATACAGACTAACACTTTTTACTTAAAGGCAAACAGTGTAAAACAACAAATGATTCAGTACTAAACTGTGTACTACAGACCACAAATGACATCATCAACAATATGTTTTGAGTACCATTATATGAGGACACTGAGAGGCCTTGAGGGGAACCAAGAGATGTATGTAATTAAGAAAGCAATAGGTGGATAGAGGGCAGTGATGGTTGCAGATGCAAAATCTGATTAGACCTTGAAGAAGGATTATAATTTAAATAGATTGAGATGTGGCTCTTTCAACAAGGGCCATAGCATTAGTGAAGGTAAAAGGTTAGGAATGAATGGGACCTGTTTTGGAGACTGACAGTTTCTTTCATTTGACAAATGATCCCACAAAATCACCTTGCTCTATCAGAAAATTTAATAGATAGCTGGAAGTAATTAATGAAACATCATGTAATCTCCACATGGTAGAGCAATCAGGAATCATATAGCAATATTCACTAATAAGGTAACTTAAACTCATTTTCAAGGATGAGAAGAACTGAATGATCTCTGAAGGCCTTCTTGATATGATTCTACTTGGCCTTGACAACATCCTGAGTATTCTGCTACCCCAAGGCATATGGCACATATTTACAGGGCTCCCTATGAGGGCTTACATAAATTAAGCCTACACATTTGCCCTTAACAAAGTAAAATAAGCAATTTGCTCAGAAAACCAAAAGAAGTTTTCTAAACCTTACCTCTGTGAGTCTAACACGAATACAGAATCCTGAAAGATAAATTCTGTGATCAGAAAGAGCTGACAAGTTTTCTTCAACAAATTGATTGTTTCAGGACTTGAGTAAAACACAGAGTGCACAGTTTAGAACTAGCAATCTTCAATCTTGGGTATTTATTACAATGTGTCAGAAGAAGTATCTGAATATTCCCTTCTGACCAGTTTGGGAGAGGAGGTGATCCTCCTTTTAAAAACTTGCTATTTAAATGGTGGGCAAATTTCTCAACCTCTTAAGTAGAATGAGAATAATAATACAATCTACCCCATAGAGCTATTGTACAAATTAGAGAGTATTTAATATGTAGGGGTTTCCACAATTACCATATATACTAAACACCAACTAAAAGATACTGTTGTTATTATTTTTCTTTTCAGACTGGATTAAGTAAATTTGAGAGAACAAGGTAAGCCCTCAGGGAAAAGGGAAGACAACTAACATTCATTGGGTGCCTATTATGTGCTCAGTGTCTTTAGTGGTTTACAGCTAGGTCTCGCTCTGACTGAAAAGTAGTGTTTCATCATATGCAAAGACTGAGCCTATGTATTAGTTATAAAAGTGTCCCTTCCCACGGGACGACTAACGGGAGCTCCGACCAGACGTGAGACTCGAGGAGACAATCTGCAAGAGAATGGGGGACAGGAGCCGCGAAGAATGGAGGCAAGACAAAGTTCTGATCAAGCCTCCTTTATTGTAGGTAGGGGTAGAGTATATAAAGGGGAGGATTTGCATAATCACGGTTGCCTTGGATATCGAACCGCAGAACATTCCATTTCCTTATATGACCCAAAAATGCAGAAGGGTCCCGGGAGAGGAGAGGGCTGCAAGGTAAGATTAGTTTAAGCAAATGGCTCAAGGGGCCCAGGGCAAGTCAGGGCATGTCAGGGCAACTGACTTTATGCTGTCTATCCTATCAAATAGCACAGGGCGAGGCAGACCCTGTGTCCAAGGCGAAGTTGCCTAGATCTCAGGTATTAGAGCCTTGATAAGAACGGCTCCCGACATAAAAGCTAAAGGATTTTTAATAAAATATGATACCTTGTTAATGTTAAATTGTACACTGTAATTTCTGCAATCATTCCAACTCTAATTTGAAATAATAGACTTTGACATGGTATTACAGATTTAAGAGAGTAACAAAAAACTCCAGTTTTTTCAAATCTAGGCCGGTGACAAACTAAGATCAAGTTATTATCATGACTTTTGCTTGGGTAAATAATACAAGCAAGAAATTTGGAAGTCTCTAAAATGATGTCTTCAGCATGCCTTTAAGCTATTGTCCTTGAGGGATGGATTTGGCTTTTGCTTGCTTTAGAATTTACAGTTCTCTGATGGTTTTCTGTGATTAGCGCTAGTTGGACACTAAAGTATTTTTTTATCAGGAAGACTCCATTGGTTCTCCTACATTTTGTGTCTTTAAATGTGTCTCTGAATGACTATATGAGAAAGCATTTAGCAGAAACACTCATTAATGAACTTATTTTTATCCTACATTTATTTCTAATGCAACAACAATCACATATATTTTCAAAGTGCTTTTTATTACCGAATACAGCAGAGCTCTTTACTAACTAAATGTAATTCTGAAATTATTTGCCCCATCTTACCCTCTGTGGTGTAGAAGAAGGGCAGCAGCAAGGAAGGAGGAATTCTGAGAGGACTCCAGGAATAGGCCAAGCTGGGAGGGCCCTGGAATTGTTTTCTGTTGAAAATGCTAGCTTCCTGGCCTTCAGGCTGAATGCAAATGAGTACTCCAGGATGAACCATTCTGTTCTAGGCCACAGTTCCTGCTTTACTCCCACCCTCTTTTGTTCCACACCCATGGAGATAAACTTTTTTGCAATCAAGCCAGGAGATAGTTTGGTTATAGGGAAGTGTTAAAATTAAGATGAGAAAAATCAGTGGAATTAGTGGCTTTGTAGTGGAAACATAAATATTACTACATTGTTTTCCTCATCCTTTCCTGATTTCTGAAACCATAAATTAATTTTGCCTGTTTTTAAATTTTGTAAATAGAATTACATACTATGCACTATTGTGTCAGCTTCTTTTGCTTAAAATTATGTTTGAGATTCACCCAGGTTTTGGATAGAGTTGTAATTAATTCAATTACACTGGTAAATATATCATGTGACTATACCATAGTTTATTTACCTCATACTGTTGATAGATATTTAGTTTCTAGTTTTTGCTATTACAAATATTGTTACTACAACCATTTCTTGTGCCTATCTTTTGATGTTGTTGTTTTTTTAAAATCAATTTTAACTTTAATAGATAACTGCTAAGTAGTTTTCTATATTAATTATACCAATTTACACTTCACCAGTAGTGTGTGAAAGTTCCCATTGTTGTTCACGGTGACAAACATTCGTATTATGAGACTTTTTAATTCTAGTCACTTTGGCTGAGTAATGTTTCTCATTATAGTCTTAATACATTTCCCAATTACTAATGAGGTTGTATCTTTTCATATATTTATGGGTTATATCGATATTGAGAATAATAAATTTTCACTTATCTTTTGGTTATTGGAGTCAGTTTTCTTGCATGTATTGCTTAACTCTCCACCATACTTTTGTCCATGCACACATAGACACATGGAAAATTTACTAATTCTTACTTTTCTACATCTTATAGGTGTAGAATTAGGAAGTGACTGTGTTACTGGACTCAATCGGGTCCAGTTACTCAGTAATTGCCTGTCAAAAGACAACTCCAAGGTGATTTTTATGAGAAGGAACAGACTTTATTGTGACCCAGCAAGCAAGGACACACCCAGGGTGGAGGGGGGCGGGGTGTCACTTCTCAAAGAGCCCCTGTCCTGAACAAAGGATCGGATTCATCTTTATTTGGGGAAAGTATTCATAAACGTCAACGTGAGCTTTGTCACTGCAGGTTTAGGTGGGGACATTTCTGTACATATGCAGTTAGAAAACATGCTTATACATATATTACATGTTCAAAAATGGTGAAAAATGGTGGAAAACCTCTACCCCTGGGAGGAGATTTTAGTATTATAATGAAGGTACAAAGAGAATGGGTCATGAGGAGGTCAATGTAGAGTCCTCCAGGGTGCTTCTGCCAGCCCCAGGTGGTTTGAGCTGGATCAGACCCCTAGTCCTACGAATCATCCTGGACTTGTTCCTGAAAAAAATGAACAGCTCTGGCAATGATCAGTGTCAGGGATGGCATAGGTATGGAAGAAAGTTTAACTAAGTCTCAGCCCTTTTGTTAAACTCTTAACAAATTACACAAACCTTATAACATCTAGGGTGATCTAAGTGGGTTTAAGAGTTAATCAAAGCAAAGTTATAAATTCTCTATAAAAATCAGTCTATTCTAGGCTAATATATATATATATATATAGTTATAGCTATACCACAAGCCACATTCCCAAATTAGTGCTTGCCTAATTAGTTCCTCCCCTTGTGATAAGTGCTATTAAGAAAAATAAATTTGCTGTTTAAGAAGATAGAGATAGGGAAGGGGGCAATTTTAAATGAGTTTGCTAGAAAAGGCCTCTTTGAGGAGGTATTATTTGAACAACAGATATGAACGTAGTTTGTGAATTACCAAGAGAAAATAGGTTTGTATTCTGAGTGTAATAGGATGAGATTGGAGTAATATGATTAGGAAAGTAATGTGATCAGATTTATGTTTTTAAAAGATGACCCTGGTTGCTGGGTGTAGAACAGACCTTAGGAGGTGAAAGTGAAAGGCCACTACTTAGGAAGGAATGACAGGTACGTGATGATGGCAGCTTGAAATAGATGGTAGTGCAGATGGTGAAAAGGGATTAAGGTCTAGATACATCCTGAAGGTAGGCCCTGAGTAATTACTAAAGAATGAGATACAGGGTTTGAGGAAAAAGGAGGAGCCATAGGTTACTTTGACATTTTCAGCCTGGGCGCATGGTCAGCTGCGACTCTGACTTACTGACATGGGTAAAAACTGAAGGAAAAGGAGTTCTGGAGTGGCATGGTGGATCAGAGTTTTTTTCTGAAAATGTTAGGTTGAGATACCTGTTAGACATCAAAATGGAAATGTTGAGTAGGCAGTTGTATATATATTGCAAGGAAGAGAAAACATTAGAAAAGAAAACTAAAGTATAGTGGCCCATCAAACAGGAAGTGAAGTGAAGAAAACATTTCTAAAAAAAAGGGAGCAAGCAGCTGTGACAGATGCTGATGACCAGTTGAGTAAAATGAGACTGAAAGTCGAACTTGGTGTTTGGAGAGCTGGAGATCCTCCATGGCATCCACGAGCATGGTTTCAGTGGAGCAGTGAGGATCAAATCTGTATTGGAATAAGTTGGTATAAAGAGAGAGGCAGAGGTAATAGCTGGAAGGGTTCACAAGGTCTGTGCACTTTTGTTTTTTTAATAGAAGAAACAATAAAATGTTTGTGTGCTGATGGAAATGTTACAGTAGAGAAGAAGATGATAATTCCAGAAAAGATAATGAAAGGAAACAAAATTCAGAGTTTTAAAAGAAACAGAATTAAGAAAGTTTGCTACAATTGAAACTAGCCAAAAGGAAATGGTACATAAAATTTTTACTATTTGAAATTAAGAAAATACACATCCCCACTCCCCTCCCTCCAGGAGCATTATTTCCCAAAGCACAAATCGTGGATCTTGTGTTTTCTTAATAGCCATGTTTGTACATGTATATATAAAAGGACAAAACATTTAGACATTAGTGATAAAGAAATTCTATACCCTGATCTAAACATTTACTCACATTGTCCATAGCTTATATTCTTAATAGGTTACCCATTAAACCAAACATTTTTTAAGTAACAGGATCACTATGAAGTATATTCCATTAAATAAACCAGTGAAAGAAAGCAGTTTACAAAGTGGTTGTGTCACTGGCTATCTCAGTAGTTTAAACAACTGTGAAAATTTATGAATATTCTTTTCTAGTTGCTTTGTCAGAGACATGCTAGAAGGAATTTGTGTACTGTATGTGTGTCCTCTTTTCCTTTCTCTTTACTTCTGCAGTCTTTTATGTTTGTACATGGAATAGTGAGAGATGTGATTTCTGAGATTCTTAAATTCTTCCATCAGCATATTTCATACATTTTTTCTGGACTCTGTTGATAAGATAGGATAGGAAAAAATGTAAGCAGTGGAACTAGTTCTTGTTCTATAAATAAAAACAATAAGTTTAATTTTGTACAAAAATGAGGAGAAAAAGTATACAAAAAATGGCTTTTCCCAGTAGTGAGTACAGCATATATGATTAGATGTTCTTTTTGAATATCAAACAATGAACATCAGCTATCTAGACACACTTTTGAATTTTTTCTCTTAAGAAAATAGTTTACCGAACATTTATATTTCTTGCAGTTTTCCATTATGACTCATCTTATTCCTTATGTGCTTGGTGTAATGAATGTAGTTCTTAGGCTTTACATTTTTAAACACTCATTTGTATTGTGCAGTACTTTCTAGGTTCCAAAGCCTTATAATCCTTTGTCTCATTTTAACTGTTTTGTGATATAGGCACAGCAACTGCTGCTTCAGAAACCGGGAAACTGAAGCTTAAGGAGAATAAGTGACTTGCCAGCAGCTAAACTGAGTCCAAAATCCAGGTGTTCTGACTTTCAACTTTTGGGGCTTTTCATTATGCTACTCTGCCTCTCCAGGCATATTTGCTTCCATTTTAAGCTCATTACAATTTCTGAAAATCAGATTTGATGTTTTCCTTTGTGACTGCTAGGCTAACTTTGGCAAGATGATAGTAAATTTTTATTTCTTTATAAATTTGAAGGATTAAAAACTGTACTTTCTATAATTTCACTATTAATATCCTATGTAATAATGTGCCTAAAAATATGTATTGGTAATAGATATTAACTACACATATTATGGTGATCATTTCACAATATATACAAATTTTGAATCATTATGTTGTATACCTGCAACTAATATAATGTTATTTGTCAATTATATCACCATAAAAAATATATTGTACATTTAATATGAACCAGGCACTGTTCTAGTTTCTGGATAAAGCATTAAAAAAAAAAAAAAGACAGGCTGTTGGCTTTCATGGAATTTGCAGTTCAGTTGCAGAGCTTTTTCAGTGTAAGGTGAGTTACAAAATGCCATCTTTCTTGGGTCAGCTGGAGGGAGATTTTTGGTGAGCAGTCTTACTAGGCAAAGTTCTTTGTACTGTACACTTAAGGTTGAGTTGACTTGGTCAGTGCTTCAAAGGTGAAGCCCGTTCATCAGTTTTCTAGAATAGTATACAATTGTAATAGTTGGAACATGGCATCATTGATCTTCTTTGTAATTGATTTGGGTTATTCAATGATGAAAAGCCATGGATGGATTCTTCCTGAAAAGCTTGAGCACCAGGTCATTGAAATGCTTTAAAGAAATCATGTAAAAACCATTTCTATTTATGGATTTTGCTAAATCGAGATATGATGCTTACAAAATACTATCTAACAGTATGTAATATTGTTGAGTGTCAGGCTTGTGGTGAATGCTTTGCACGAATCATCCCATATGAATCTTGGAGAGAGGCATTGTCATCGTCATCTCTGTTTTAAAATTGAGGAACACAAATCTTAGGGAGAGAGATTACATCATTTATCTAGGAAGCATCAGAACTAGAATTTGAACCTACGAAGTCCAATTTTTTAGCTTTTGGTAATCTTTATAGTGAAAGACACTTGAAACCTCACATTGTCAAATAGATGAAGGCTAGTAACACGTGATAGGTTTGGAAAACTTGGAAAAGTTAAGAGAGCACAACATGCATAAATACAATCCCTGCCTCCTTGTATTTTTACAATTATACTGTGATCCATGGCCCAGTTATTTCAGGAAGTATTCCCCAAAACAGGAGCAATCCATTGAAAAGCTCAGAAAACTGAAAACAACTCTGTATTTTGAAATTCCAATCTATTTATTTCACAAAAATATATGATTGATACATCTGAAAACTGGAAACATCTCCATTTAGAAGGTTTTTAAATTACATACGTGGCTCTAACTCTTCTTTTCATTTTGCAATTGACTAGTTAGCTGTAGTCAAATCTACCCTCTAGTTTTTTATTGTCGCCCACCCCCCCTCGCCACAACTTGTTAGGAAAGGGAAAGGGTAAAATTCTGATTTTGCCTTTCTAGGCTTTTATTCTAGAGGCTAACTTGAAATCTTACAAAAATCTTTCTTTATCTTCTCTATATCTCTTGAAGCAATTCATTGATGAAAACAGTGACTACCTGTGGAAGAATTAGTAAGTTTGGTTTTGGTAAATTGTTTAAGATACTTTGTCTACATAATCTCAATTCTCATTTTTGGCTCTTTATCTTCTGAACAAGGGGCTAATTGGCTTTCAATGATACATTATCTAATACATTTCTGTAAAAGGACTTTTTTTTTTTTATAGAAAGTCAGCCATATTTTAAAAGGCTTCATAAATCATGGATAGAAAAGCTTGTTGCATTTGAAGGTCTCAAGCAAGAAAAAGTTTAGTGGTTTCTATTTGTTATAATCTTGTTTAAGGTGAACTGAGTCAAAAACAAGTACAATTTTGGTGGCTTTAAATATGATTAACTAACTTTGTTATATCTCACTATTCAAAATTAATAATTAGGAAATATTTACATATATTTTCAATATGCTTATGAAGTATGTATTAAATTTAATTATGTATTGGTCTGCAAAAACCTTTAACATTTTTTCCCCTAAACTAGAACACTTTTGGGACACATTCTGACTACAAAACCAAAATATTATATTAAAATGGTGGAATAAAATAATAAAAAAACCCAGAATTTGAAAAGAAAACTTTTATAAATGACTCTTGAATCAAGAGGAAATAAAAAACTGAGATTACAAATGCTTTAGCAATGAATGCAAATGAGCCTCCTTCATTGAGAAATCTCTATGGTGTGAATAGAGCTGCATTCAGAGCAAAATTCATGACTTCAAACTTTTTTATTATTTCAACACAAATAAATCAAACACTAAACTAGAAAAAGAATAACAAAATAAACCATTATAATTGAAAGCATGAGGGTAATAAATTAATAAATATAATTCAGACATTGCTATATTTTATAAAACCTACCCCCCAAACCTAAAAAAACACTGGACTTAATTAATAAAACAAACAAAAAAATTTTTAACAAAGATGCTTAATGGATAGGCTCATCAGATAAAATACTATACAGTCAATTAAATTTGAATTTCAGGTAAACAACAAATATTCTTCTAGTATATGGGACATACTTATACTAGAAGTATGTCTCGAATATGGGCTAAACTTATGCAAAAATTATTATTCATTGTTTATCTGAAATTTAAGTTTAACTATTTTATATATTGTTTGCTAAATCTGGTAGTGCTAGCAATAGAAGAGAACGATTAAGTTTGAGAATCTAGATGAATTGGATCATTTTGTAAGGAAATTAAAATTACACAAATTGCTTTAAGAGAACAAGAGAAAAATAAAAACTGAACAAAGGATTAAGTACTGAAGAAATTAAAAAGAGTTTTAAATATCCATCATCAAAAATGCATCAGGAATTCTGCTTTCATCCTTGGAGAAGTAACAATGATCAGATTTAAACTACTGCATGCAGTAAAACTGGACAAAATATCTGGAACAAATATTTTTAGATGTTGGACAAAAGGCGGTGCACACCATGATCCCAGAGAGAAGAGAACAGTTGAGGTAAGCCCTAAGATCTTCTTGGCCTAATGCTTGGAGGCAATTTTCAGACATAGGCACAGGGCAAAGAAACTGACACAAAGCCTTACTGAGTTGTGGAAATAGAGACTGGAGTTTGGGGAGGTGGAAACAACCAGAGGTTGCAGTGTAGTTCCAGAAATGAAGAACTTGCAGAGAAAGAAAAGCTCCAAAACCTATGTGGGGCTCTTTTAAGGCTTTGCTGTGAAGTGAAACTCAATAAAGGAGCAAAGAGTGGGGAGTTATTCACTGAATGATTCCCACAGTTTAGATAGAATGGGAAACTTTTGAGCTCAATGACAAGGGTAAACAATCTTTTAAATTATATTTTTATTTTTCAATTATAGTTGACATACAATATTATAGTAGTTTCAAGTGTACAATATAATAATTAGACATTTGTATAACTTACAAAGCGATCACCCTCATAAATCCAGTATCCATCTGCTATCATACATAATTATTATAATACTATTGACTATATTCTCCATGTTATACTCTACATCCCCATGACTTTTTTTGTAACTACCAATTTGTACCTCTTAATCCCCTCCTCCTTCACCCAATCCCCACCCCCGCAATCTGACAACCATCAAAATGCTCTCTGTATTTATGAGCTTGTTCCTGTTGTTTGTTTGTTTACCCTGTTCTTTAGATTCCATTTGTCTTTCTCTGTCTGACTTACTCTACTCAGCACAATACCCTCTAGTTGCATCCATGTTGTTGCACATGGCAAGATTTTGTTCTTTTTTATGGCTGAGTAATAGTCCATTGTTTATTTATTCACCTCTTCTTTATTTATTCATCCATTGATGGACACCCAGGTTGCCTCTATATCTTGGCTACTGTAAATAATGCTACAGTGAATATATGGATTTACATGTCTCTTCAAAGTAGTGTTTTGGGTTTCTCCAGATAAATACCCAGAAGTGAGATAACTAGGTCTTTCTTCATCTCTAGTTATATAGCCTTTGTTTTAAAGTTTGTTTTGTCTGGTATTAGTCCGGCTTTTAGTTTGTTTTCATTTTCATGAAACATCTTTTTTTATCCCTTTGCTTTCAATCTGTGTGTCTTTTGATCTGAAGTGAGTCTCTTGTAGGCAACATATGTAAGAGCCTTGTTTTCTTATCCATTTAGCCACCCTATCTTTTGATTGGAGCATTTAACCATTTACATTTAAAGTAATTGATGATAGATATGTAGTTACTGTCATTTTATTATTCATATTTTATCTTTTTTTCTTTTTTCTTCTTAAAGAAGTCCCTCTAACATTTCTTATAATGGTGATGATTAACTCCTTTAGCTTTTTCTTACCTGGGAAGCTCTTTATCTGTCCTTCAATTCTAAATGATAGCTTTGCTGGGTGGAGTAATCTTGGTTGTAGTTTTTTGCTTTCCATGACTTTGAATATTTCCTGTCAATCTTTTCTGGCCTGCACAAATTCTCTTGAGGAATCATATGACAGTCTTATGGGATCTCCCTTGTAGGTAACTGACTGCTTTTCTCTTGCTGCTTTTGAGATTCTCTCTTTGCCTTTAACCTTTGACATTTTAATTATGATGTGTTTTGGTGTGAGCCTCTTTGGGTTCATCTTGTTTGGGACTCTCTGCTTCATGGGCTTTTATGTCTATTTCCTTCACCTGGTTAGGGAACTTTTCAGTCATTACTTCTTGAAATAGGTTTTCAGTTCCTTGCTCTCTGTCTTCTCCTTCTGGTATTCCTTTGATGTGAATATTGGTATGCTTGATGTTGTCCCAGAGGCCTCTTAAACTATACTCATACTTTGAGATTCTCTTTCCTTCTTGCTGTTCTGACAAGGTGTTTTCTGCTACCTTATCTTCTAAATTACTGATTGATCCTCTGCTTTATCTAATCTATTGTTAATTCTGCCTAAGATAGTCTTCAGTTCAGTTACTGTATTCTTCATTTCTGACTGGTTCCTTTTTATGTTTTCTATTTCTACTTTTATGTTTTCTATTTCTTTGTTAAAATTCTCACTGAGTTCCTCTACCCTTCTTCTAAGTTTATTGAGCATCCTTACAACAAATGTTTTACATTTTGTACCTGGTAGATTGCTTGTCTCCATTTCATTGAGTTCTTTTTTGGAGCTTTGTTCTGCTTTTTTTCATTTGGGACATGTTTATCTTCTCATTTTGGCTGCCTCCCTGTGTACATTTTACATAATAGGTAGGTCTGCCTTATCTCCAGGTCTTAGTACAGTGGCCTTATTCAATAGGTATGCTTGAGTCCAGTAACACAGTCTTCCCTGGTCACCTGAGCTGATACTCCAGGTATGTCCCTTGTGTGGGTTGTGTGTACCCTCCCGTTGTGGTTGAACCTTGGTTGCTGTTTGCTCATCAATGGGAGGGATTGACTCTTGGGCTGATTGGTTGTGATGACTGGCATGACCATTGGAAGAGCTGTTGTGCAGGGGCTGACCCTATGGAATAGGATTTGCTTTAGCAGGGCTCTGGTGCCTGCCCTGTCTGCCTTTTGGGTATGTTGTCCTCAGATATGACTCTGGTGGTGCTCCAGCTCAGACCGAAGCTGGCCACCAGTCATAAAGACCTCCTGGGAGGAGACTTGCCATAGGCCAGATTTAGCTATAGCCTGTTTCCTGCCTGGGGCCACCTGGCATGACCATCAGGCAATCTGCAGATGGCTGCCACCCACACTGGGCTTGGAAACGCCTCAAGAGGCCAAGCTGCAAACTGAGGCTTCCTGCTGCTAGTGTTGGGCTTGGGGCTGCTCAGCAAGAGGTTCAGGACACACTAAGGCCAGATGCTGGTTGTTTAGGTTTTGTGAATCTTTGTGAGATTTTAGGAAAGTTTGCAGCATGAACTAAGACAGGCTGTTTGTATGGAAAATCCACTAGCAGCAGTTTGGGTGGGCCTGCAAGTTGGAAAGGGTGGAGCAACCTATCTGGGTGGGGCAACCAGTGCCAGCTACGTTGATGGAGATTCAGATATGATGCCCACCAGGATCTTCAAACCAGGCAGGGAAGGACTCAACAAAGGAACAATACCTTCTGCTAGCACTTCTGTCTGGGAGAAGACTGCTCCTCAAGCCTTTGCACTGAAGCCGGACAACTCAGTTCCTCCCCATATTACCCTGGCTCCTTTAGAACTGCTGCCCAGAGCTGGAGCTCATAGCAAGTGTATTTGTCATTGAGTAAGTTCCTATGTGGGCCCCTTATGAGAAATGTCTGATTCTCTTAGCCCTCTGACTCAGCCATAATCTTCACTGGTTTTCATAGCCAGAAGTTGTGGTACTTCTCTTATTAGCACTGGAACCCTGGGTGAGAGAACCCAGTGTGGGGCCAGGGCCCCTCGCTCCTCTGGGGGACCTCCCCAGCTCAGATATTTCTCCCAGTTCTCAACTGCAACATGTGGGTATGGGACCAGCCCATTGCACAACTTTCCCCACATTTAGTCTCAAGGTGGCCTCTTCTTTGTGTCCCCAGTTGTAGGACTTCTGTTCAGCTAGACTTCAGGCAACTCCCAATAATGGCCATTCTGTAGTTTAGCTGGAATTTTAATGTTAGGGGAAGCAAGAACACCGTTTACCTACTCTGCAATCTTGATCGGATCTCCCATTTGTCTAACTTATGACTAAATGTATCTTAAATGATACATTTAAAACTACATAAAGGAATACCTCATTCTCAAGTGAGATTTATTCCAAGAGTGCAAAGATGCTTTCAATTATTTTAACAAAAGAATGAAATCAAATGGGATTTATTCAAGGATAGTATGGCATTAGCAAATGTATCAACTTTACATCTATTCTTAGTGGAAGCCTCAAAAACAAATAGGAAGAGATGGAAAATTTTTAAGTATGAAAAACAGTATTAGGCATAAATAACAACTGTTTCATTAAATACCAAATGTATTCTCATTCAATTTGTGGGGGGCAAAATATAGGTGCTATTTTTTTTTTACATTTTTTGGAGATTCTAGTTACTGCAATAAGATAATACATAAATTAATGGCTTTTGTAAAAGAAAATACATGATGATGAGGAGGAGGAAGGGGAGGAGGAGGATGAGTGGAAAGCATGACTGTATACCTAGAAAATCAAATAGATCTAAATGAAATAGTATTAAGAGTAATGATAGAGTTCACAAGGTATTTGGAAGAAAGATGAATATATATAATTTATTTCTATCATCAATAAATAGTTAACATTAACTTTTTAAATCTCATTAATGATAGTAACTACTATGAAAAGTTTCAGACTGAACGTAACAAGAAATATGTCTTCATAAATTCAGCAATGGCATTTTGTCTAAAGAGATATAGGGCTGAATAAATATAGTAGAAAAATATCATCTTTCTCAAGTTTGGTATCAGTCTTCTGAAACTACCACCATAACCCTAATGTTGTTTTAGGGGGAAGTCAGTGGAAGGTGACTTGCCACTTTTTTTTTTTTTTTTTGGATTATCTGTAAGTCAATATGTGCAAGATTACTTAAAAATCTTTTTGAGTGATTTTATTGTAGAGAGACTTACCTTGCTAGATATTAAGACATTCTATAGTATATAATTAAAACATAGTGGCATTGGCACATAATGGACAAATAAATTAATGAAACAGTAAAGAGGGTCTGTTAAGATAGTACAAAAAGATTGCATTTGAAACCTAGGGAGCAGGAATGTATTTTATAAAATATGTTAGAACAATTGAATTTCTCTTTGGAAATAAAAATTATCTACCTTGTATCAAATATAATTTTATTGAATTAAACATCTAAACATAAAAAGTAGAACAATTAAAATACTAAAAGCAACACTTTATTATCTTCAGGTCACCAAGGCTTTTAAATATGACACAGACCTCTGAATTCATGAAGAAAAAGATAAATATATGTTACCATATAAAAATGTAAAACTTTGCTGTGGCAAAAAATGCAGCAATTAACATTAAAGAATAAATGACAGCAACATATCAATGATATGTAAAGAGTTTTTACAAGTCAATGAAGACCATAACCCAATAGGAAACTATACAGAACCTATGAAGTGTTGATTTGGAAGAGTAAATGCAGATGACCAACAAACAAATTAGAATATTCTAAACCTTGCTAATAATGTTGAAATTTGAATCAAAGTGAGATATGATTTTTTATGTTTCATATATTTATAATCAAATCACTGAATAACTGATAATATCCAGACTTGACAGAGTTATAGGAAAATAAGAATTTTCATGTACTTTTATGCTTATAAACTATTACATTTTGGAAGGCAATTTGATAGTATTCATCACATTTTAAAATATTTCTACCTTTTGACAGAAAAATATGACTTGTAGGATTTATTATATCAGAGTCCCTGCTAATAGGCTTGATTAGTACAAATCTAGTGTTTGCTTCTATATATTAGGTAGGTCTTAGGATTCAATAACTCCCATATGCCTTGTTCACCTGCTTCTTCTAGGTGTGGACAATCTATTGCTTGGTTCCCCTTCCAGTCTTTGGCTTCTACAGGTTATAGCACCACTCCATATCCCATGGTTCCTAAAATATTTTGCATTAGTAAAACCTTTTTCTCTTTTCTACTATTATCCCCTTGTATATGATTTCTTATAACAAAGTCCTTTGTCTTCTACTTCTAAAGATGATGTTTTTATCATTAATCTTAAGACCCTATACTGTGACATCTTCATTACTGTGTAGGAAGTCCTCTGTTCATTTAAAATCCAGTTTAGAACAGATTATTGTGATACTTGAAGTTGATATGCATCCCCAGTTATTATTAAATCCCAATGTAATATATTTAACCACTATACTTTCTATGTTTTTAAATGCAGAATTTTTTTCTCCATTTAGCATCACTAGAATTATGACATATCTTAAAATCAACAGCATATTGCCGTTTAATTGGCAGTGTCTTTTCTTTCTGAGTAGGACATAAGGTAACAGTGAAATTTATAATCAGTGGTATTTTAATTTCAGTAAAACTCACTTTTTATACATAGTTGAATGAAACTATCATTCCAGGGTTATTTTATTTCGGTAATAAGTCACATGGAACTACATGAGATCTCACTATTATGGTTAATTTATTATCATTTTAGCCTCCCCTTAATGTTATCTCATCAGTGTTTGGGAGACTTTTCTCAGTTTGAAGTTTGTTGTTTATTAAGAGTAGTTATTTGCAAATTGACATCTACTTGACATTATTCACAACTCTGAAATGAAACTAAATTCTGACCTTTAGGTATCATTTTATTTAGCATTTTATTTAGATTGCTTCTCCAAACTGTTGTTCCCTTACTTTGAAAATATTTATGAGAACTAAGACTGAGATAAAGTATTTCTGAGGAAGAGTTCTGGAGGATGGTTAAATGCAGGTTGTGCCAGTGAGTAATTAGCTATATAGACTGGGCAAATTATTACAGTTTTTTCAGCCTCAGTGTCCTCATTTGTAAAAAGTCTTGTTTATCTCAGTATTTTTGGTTAGAGCTGCTAAGGTAATGTACATGAATGTACTTTCTAAACTCTAAACCTGTGAAATTTCTGGACATTACTCATAGTCTCAGAGGGCACCTTCAACAATAGCTAGTTTTAACTAATTTTCTGAGTGATGACACTAGTCACCCCTATATATTGAGTTAATCAGGGATGAGTTTTTTTATTTCCATTATAGGTCATTATTGTGTCTTCTCATCCCTCTTGGTACCTACTCTAGTTTCTGATATCCCTAAGAAAAAGAGTACCGCAAGGATAGATCATGAGCCTATGAGAAAGGGGAAAATTCACTTCTCATAAACCAGATTGCTCTATCTTTAATAAATTGATTGCTTCCCATGCATATGGTGTTCATTCTATGCATATTTATCTTGTGAACATTCTGTTTCTGTAATCTTGTAATCAATCTGCAACCAGAGGATCAAGTCCAAATTGCAAATGTAGAACTCTATTCACTGCACTATTAACAATGGAACTGAATAATCTGAAAGTGACTCAGAGTCCATCCCCTTGCCCTAATGGGTAATCCATCTGAAGCATTTAAGACAAATTATAATGTAGTGTATTTTTAAAGACCTCTGGAGGTGAATTTTTTAACCTCTCTCAAGAACTCATCCCAGTAACATTTCTCATGCCACAGAGTAACTGGTTTTTGTTGTAGTTGTTTCTAACTCAGTGAGATAAGGTAACACTGACAACATACCATCTATTTGAGCTTATCACTGACTTGCTTCAAATCCTTTAATGAAGAGCTCCTTCTTGCCTATAAGGTAACAATTAAATTTTTCAACATGCCTCATAAGGCCCATCAGTATCTGCCTTTGGCTGTATTTATAGTATCTCTTCCTGACATGCCCTACATATTGGGCGTTTAGCTTTGCTAAATTACTTACTGAACCCTAAGAAGATCATGTTCTGTAATATGTCTTGTTTTTACACACAGAAGAATGTTTTGGAATGTCTTTGCCCCTCATCTCCCCAATTGACTATTCCTTTTATTTCAATATTCAGCTCAAATATCACCTCTTCTGGGAAGAATTCCTTCAGACTCCTAAGCAGTCAGTCACATTGTATTCTTTCAAAACTTCTGTTATAGTATTTGGTTGTTTTAGGATGATACTGCTTTTTAATTGTTTGTATGCCATTCCTTCTCACTAGACCATAAGGGCTGATGGCTGGGCATGAGTTTTTTTCATGAACTTACTCTGTGTACAATAACTGACATATAGCAGGGGATCAATAAATTAATTGAAGAAGTAATGTCACAAAACTCCCCTATTATTCAGAGAACCAAAAGGCTTTCTTGGCCATAAATTGGGAGGAATGTGAATAAAAAAACATGGAAGACCTGCCAAAAGCATAAACAAGCTAATTATGTGTAAAGGCATCCTAATTTAAGTTACCATTATCAAAAAATTGTTGAAGGATAATTGCAAGTATGTATATCTCTTTGGGAGACGTCATGGTAAGTCCCATTTGTCATCTCTAATGTGAAAAAAAATGTAATAAGCCAGAAAGTCAAGCATTGGTGTTTTATTATCAAAGAATGATTTTTCTATTAGTTTTTCAGTACCAGTCAGCAGGACATTTTGCAAAAGCGTATGGATGTTGGCAACCAGTAATGTATCAAATACGTGCCATTAGAGATACTCTGATGGCCAAAGAGGAAAGACTGGAGATCTGCATATATAAAATTCACTGACAATGGCATAGAACTGTGATATAAATAACTTGTATGACATCATGAAGTGTTTCTGATTTTATTAATATATAAAAAATAACTTTCCAGTAAGTTTGTTCTAGTGAAGATAAAGTGAATCAGAATTGGGAAGGAACCTGAGATTATATAGTCATTTCTGTTTCTAATGTAGGGCAAAATTCCTTAAATATTTGCAATTTTGTTTTCCCACCATAATCTCCTTTTTCACGACATACTGATTGCTACTGTTTCTAGTTAGTTTTTTAAAGCTCTTATCCTACCTGCTTCCAAAAAAAAATGTCTTTTTGGTGTTGTTTAGTTGGAGTTAGTGGGGAAAAGAGGAAAGACAAATGGCTTGTATAATTTATGTGCTGGAAAATCTATATTCTCTCTCTCCACCTGCATTATGGCTATAGGTGTCATGAGCTAGACAGCTATAAGATGCCTGTCTCTGGGCTGACATATCAGCATTTAGGATATCTGCTGGGATTCAAATTATCTATTAAAAGAAGAAATGAGATATAGGCCTTTTTACTATTTTTATTTTTTAGGAATACCGTTTCCATTGCTTATTTTTCCTTTGTCAGCAGTGTTATTCTATCCAAGTCTTTATGTTTGTAGTAAAGTTCAATTATTAATTTCTTACATCAGTCATGACACCACTAACTGTCAAATCTGTATTTGGAATGGTAAAGAGTCTTGAGTTTGGAATCCTGGATTTGCCCTATTGTATGATCTTGAGAAAAGTGTTCAAATTCTTTAAACTCTTTAAACTAGTAATTGTAACTACTTCATTACTCAGTAGTACCTACTCCATAGGGTCATTATGAGGGTTTAAAATGAAAAAATGGTGCAAATAAAGACTATATGTAAGACTATCTATATACCTGAATTTTAGCACTGTTTTTACATCCTAGGGCTAGAAGGCAGGTTGTAAGTCAGAAGTATAGGATAGGATCTGACTTCATTTCTCTCATCTGGGCTATCCTGGCAAAAAACTATATATATGTACATCATCTCTTCAGGTGATTCTTACGTGCAAACATGTTTGAGAACCTTTTGTCTAGAACATTTTCTTGCCTTAAAACAGGGCTGGTTTTACCATGTAAGAGTTCCCATCATACTTGTACAGTGTTTCTAGAACTTAGTCTAGAACATTTTTCAGTAATTTATTTCAAATACTTCTCTTCGTCACTAAATTCTTTCTTAAATTGTTTTGTTAAATCATTTATGCTACAGATGAACATAAAGCCCTTTATTATAGCCTGTGTAAAGATGAGGTTATTTGACATGAAATTCTGTTACATGTGGATATTTGTGTATGTCTGTGTACTGCTTTCTTGACTGTGTGAATTTCAGTTTGAGTCAGAGAATACCTTATTATGTATATTTATCTGCATCAAAGTAGAATGAATGTACAAGCACCTTATTGAAATTTACAAGGAGGAAAAACCAGAAAACTTTTCTAGTAGGAAATTACAAATGGATATTAATGGCACTTTACTCATTATTGTTAAATTAGAGTCTATAAAACATCAGATATTTTTAGGCTTAATATGTTATCCTGATTGATGTGGGAACACATTTATGAAGTCTTTCATAGATTCATTTATGAACAGAGTTTCCCAGTTCTGTCACTGTGTTAGTTAGGACTCTATTGGTTGTAACTGTCATAAACCCAGTTTAAACTAAAATCAAAGAAAGGAGAGTGAGAGTTTTTGGTTCTTACAACAATCCAGGAATGAATCTGTTGACCTGTATTTGACATAGTTTGATTTAGGGGTTCATATCATGTCTTTTGGACTCAATAACTCCCATATATCACTTAGCTTGACTCTCCTCTCAGTTGGTTTCATTGTCAAGCAGTTCCCTGAGCCACTTCTCTCAGCTTAGCCATCCCAGTAAATCGGGCACTTCTCTTGCCCAATAGTTCCAGTAAAACACCCAGGGCTAGATCTCACTGACTATGATTTGGGTCACATATCCGTTCCTGACCTAACCACCACAGCTAAGGAATGGAAATCAGTAATTTACTAGGCCTAATAACATGCCGAACCCTCTAGGAAAGAGGTCAGGCACATCCCCAAAACACACAGAAACTGGAGATAGATGATTCGCTCAAAGAATGTTGAGATGCTGTTATCAGAAGAAGAGGAAACATACTGAGCAGTCAAAGGTCAACAAATATCCACTACCTCGTAAGCTCCTGAATTCCTTAACTAGGAAACCTCCCACCTTGGAGAGTTTCACCACTGAGCCTTAGGAATGGGAGACTAAACTGGGACCTATTCTTTAGGGGAAACAGTAATTTCAGAAAATATTAAATGATTTTCCCCTAGCCTTTTTCCCTACCAATTTGTATACTTCTTATCTAATTGCTTGTCAGTGCGATGGGAAAGGGAGTTGAATTCATCAGAAGGCTTTTGCATTATGCTGAAGCATCATATTTAATTATATTGTATTTTTTTTAATTTGAGTAGAATAAATTGAACTTATATATAAGCCCATGAAGAACAGACCACAGGAGAGAACCTTTCTCTCTGTGCCAGTATGTAATAATATTCCATACATTATATGCCAAGTCTCCTATTATATAAAAGTAGACAGCCTATTTAGGTATTAAACATGCTTTCAGCAGTCAGTGGTCACTGTCCCCAGGAATCCATCCTTAAGGAATCAATGCAGTTCCCTGAGTTTTCTATTTATAGCATTCTGAACTTTCTGGGGGTAGCCCCTATTTCACACATTCAGTATCACCTCTATAAAGGAGATTTGTGACATGTAATTAAAATGTTGTTTTATTATCCTGCTTTGAAGATTTTCTTATATATATAAATTAACAAATCTAAAAATAATGAGATCATGAATTCTAACTTGTACTTCAAAAAATGTAGTCTCAGATGCCAAGTAACTCACCTTCCCAGCACCACTTGCTACGGATGAAGTGGCAAGCGGAGATGTGACAGGGCCATTCCTTCTTAGTAAATAATTACCTGGTGTGTTGGTTGCTGTAATCTCTCTGCAGGACAATTTATCAATAGTTATAAAAATTCAAGAGAGTACCTGAAAAAGATATGAAAAAATTCAAACAATAATTCTAGGTGTGAAAGGCATTTCTAAGTATGACATACATAATCAATTCCTTAACAGCAGAGACTGATAATTAGCCTATGAAAAAATTCTGTATGAAAAAAAAATAGAGAAATGGCAAATTGTAATTTTTATTTCACACAGAGATCTACTTTCCTTAGTATATAAAAATCTTCTACAAATCAATGAGAATGGGAATACTAAGCCAACAGAAAGAATAGACAAAGTACATGAATATTCAGATCACAGAAAAGGAAATATAAGTGGTTTTTCAACATATTAAAATATGCTTATTCATGAGAAGAGATACTCAGATTAATACCATAATGAAATACCACCTAATCTCAGTTTGGCAAAGATTAAAAATTTTCTTTATACATTATGTGTTTTCTGGTAAGGTGAGAATACGAGGAAACAGTCACTCCTATAAATTTCTGTAGGGAAGGTAAATTGATACAACCTCTATAGAGGGCATTTTAGCAAGAGTTATCATATTTTAAAATGCAACTGTCCTTTCACCCAGTACATTTCTAGAAATGTATCCTCCTTTGGAAATATTTGTCCTTTTGCTAAATGATGTGTTTAGATATTTATAGCAGCATTGTTTGAACAAGCAAAAAACTGAAAATAACCTACAAATCCATCGAAAGGAGACTGGCAAAATTAAATTATGGCACATCTCTCCATTTTATACTACTCAGCTGTAAAAAAGAATGAGAGCTTTTTAACATGCTGATATATAACCATATAGTGAAGATATATGGTTAAGTGAGAAAAAGGAAGGTGTAGGACATTGCATTTCTCGGCATATATAAAGAAGCTGATAACAGAAGTTACCTCAGAGAATAAGAACTGAATGGTTTTCAAAAAGTTATATTCAGGAAGCTTACATACACTATGTATACACACATATATATCCATATATATGTGTGTATATATATGATTGTATCATGTGAATATACTCAATCTTCATATATATGTACTCAATGCACATATATACATATATATGTATGTATATATAGTTGTACCATGTGAATATACTCAATCTTCAGAATTAATATACTTTTAAAAAATAAAATGCACATATGAATATATAAGGAATTCTACCACTAAAAAGTAATCTAGCAGCATAGGTTATAAGAGCAAATTGCAGTCCATCAGTAGCAGCTGTAAAAAGGAATCCCATGAGCAGTGCTATGGAATGCTCTCCAAGACATTATGTTCAATAAAAAAAAAAAGCTAAAGCAGGTTGCAGAAAAATATACTATGTGCCCTATGGAAAAGAATAGATAAGCTCTTTGTACAGGCATGGGACATCCATGTGTGTGAAAAGACACACAAGGTATTTAACAGTGACATTCTGGGCAGTGGGCCTGTGGGTACTTGCTTTGCAATATACCCTACAAATTTTAAATTTCGATGTCCCAATAATAATTAGTCAAACAAAAAGGAAAACATAAAGACAAGGACAAACATGTAGCTTTATTGGCTTATGAACAACTGAGTTGACCTTCTGGATGAAGGGAACTATGCTGAGTTAAAATTAATGTTAAAGGAAGGGCCAAACTCATCACGTGCAGAGCCAAAGTCCTAGAAATCCATTTGGGTTCTCTTAAATTCTAAAATGACCAAATAGATAGAAAAGGCAATCTCAGAAGATAGATGACTTTATATTTTGGGCAATAGTGGACTTAGTTTTAAAAGATACTCAGTTACAGCAATTTCCTTTTCTTAGAAAATGTTGCACTTTTTAAATCATCCACGGAATTTGGCAGACAGAAAGGGAAAAATGTTGACTTTTCCATGTTGCCCATTATGCAAAACTCGGAAATATTCAGAACACAAGAGATGCATGCAACAAGCACAATGACCTTAAAAAATTTTCAGGCAGATGTATCAGAATCCATTTTACATTGCTGATGTCCTTGGCCAACAGGCAAGCATACAGCTGGCTAAATGCCTCCTCCACAGCAGCTGGTCTAGGATGTGCATTAGCTTTCAATTTAAAAAGAAGCAAAGGAACGTGATGCTGGAAAGTGAGGCATGTTATTCAGGGTCAGGTGGTAAACGGAGGAGTGCTTGAAAACACTGATGATGTCTGCTGCCCCAGCTCTCACATGGGGAGAAACACTTTCAGAGATGGGGTCCTGCCTCTGAGTTGAAAGCAAAGTTCAGGTAACCATTAGCTGCACATTGAAAGTCATTTTATCATTTGGGTAGTTTCTGTCAGTCAGTGGTTGTTCTTGCTGCCTTCTCTTTAAGATAACTGTCCAATTCTCAAGTTCCAAAGCTGCATGAAGTAGGGACAAATTTGCTCTTGACCATTTATTTCCTCATGTTGTCTACTACTTTCAGTCAGGAGTCTCTCTAGTTGTGTCTCTTTTATCCTTATTTGAAGGCACTCTCCATTTGCTTACTTCCTGTTCTAAGCCTTAGGCTAACCACAAACTCCTTGGCTTCTGAGTGGAAATGTGTGACCATCCTGTCTAGCTTCTGTTCTGTCTTCTTCTCAGTCTGCTAGGGAGCCATTTCCTCTGCTCAGTTCATGAAGTTCAGATAGTGAGGATGGTAGTGTCCCTAGATCCAGGACTAGAAGCTGGGATCAGCACCGAGGAGCACACAAATCCCCCTTGTCCACAGTGACTGGTTTGTGGGTGTATGTTACCCAAGGGGTCAAAGTAGAACAAGTCCTGGATTTGAGTGAGAGCTTCTGAGACATGATCTTTTCTACTGAATTTGATCTGGGGATGTTGTGAACTGAAGCATTTATGCATTGCTGCATGGGGCCTGGGAGTGAAGAACACGCAGCGAACAGCAGAACCCAGAGATGCAATGAAACAGTCTATGGACACAGTGTGATCCCTGAAACTGGCCCGTCCTAAAGCTGCATCTACCCTGGACATTTTAGCTACAGGAGTCCCCAAAACCCAATTCTCTTTTTTCTTCGATCTCCTTAGGCTGGGTTTGCTTTTCACTCATCTGTAAAAGAGGGAATCTGACTAAAATATCTCCTGTAAAGATAATAACAGTAACAAACCTGGACGGTCTTTACACTTTCTAAACACTTCCATCTACATTAGCTAGCTTGTTCTTCCAACAACCCTATTTTAACAGTCAGGGCAATTTATGTTAATTTCAATTTATATTTGGGAGAACTGAGACTTACAGAGGTTAGATGACTTGTGTGGGGTCATAGCTAGTAAGAAATAGAGCCTGTTTTTTAACTCAGGAGTCTGGATTTCATACTCTTTGCAGGGCCTCCTGTAACAGAGTAGAGCATGATTCTAGGTTCTCTCTAATGCACTGCTGCCCTGTAAGTTTAGAGGACCTCTTGCCCTGCCTCTGAAGACTTCCAGTGGGTCATTCCAGTGCAGTCTGAGCCCTGCAGACTCAGCCAAGGGAGTATCTGGAGCCAGGTTAGCAGAAAAAGGAGACTTTTGCTGATTTAGTGGAGAATAACGAGTCCTCATTCCTAAGAAGTGCCAGAGTCAGGTTTTATTAATTGTTCAGAAATAAGCCCCACCTGGGTGAGGAGGTCACCAAGGGGCAAAGCCCAGAAAAGGGAGACTGAAAGGAAGTAACTACAGAGTGGTTTGGGGAACGGAGGCTAAAAGGAACACGTCAGTGGTAGCATTTCCATTTTTGCGCTGCCACACTGTTGTGAGTGTCTTAGTAGACTGGACCCAGTGCCGTATGGGCTTCTGGCATAGATTTTCCATGCCCTATCTCTCCCCTCACTTATCTCATTTAATACTAGCAATAACTGTGAAGCTGGTATGATCATTCCCATGGTACAGAGAGAAAACTGACAGTTGAAGTAAATTGCATGCCCAGTGTCCCACACTAGCAAGTGGTCCAGGTGAAATTAAAATTCAGTTCCTTTGGAATCTTGAGGCCCATCACTCACTTACCTCTCATTTTCCCACTGCCACTTGTGCTCAACAATGATATATTTACTTGCTTGTTGGTTGTAAAAGAACAGAATGTAAAGGTTTTTTTCTTATTTTTTTTCTGTCTTTCTTTTCTTTTTTGTAAATTAGAGGATGAAAGCCATTTTGTGCATTACAGAAAGATAAAATTCTTGGATGAGGATTGACGTGTTCTCTGGACAGTTATCATTGTCTTCGAGGCATGGAGATTCAAGACCTCACACACCAACTTAATTTAAAGAGCTGGCTTAGAGACTGAAGAGGAAGCAGCACCAGTTAGCAAATAACTATTTTTTTTCTTTTAAAGGATCACCCTCACTGCCTGCAAAAATGATTGCCATTAGTTCAGGATATTATGGGTTCCCGGGAGTAGCGAGGTCATGGGTGAGCTCATGCTCGCCCTCCCCTCCTGTACCTAACCTCTGCTGACCCTTCCACCAGCTCACTGTTTTTCTTCTTCAGATTTTGGCAGGTAGTTTGTCACACTGATCTTAATCAGATCACTGTGTAATTACAGAGGGACTGTCAGGATATTTTTGGTTGTCATCCTCTAACAAAATGCAGATTGCACGGCGTGTATACATAGAATTACTCTGTAATTCAAAGTAAATTGACATTTAATTTCAATTTAATTACACGGGAATTACAGATATGACGGATACAGTCTAATTAGGAAGCAAAGTGTAAGAATTTGTTTACGGAATGAAAATCCACATCATGTCACACTTTTAACGGAATCAAAATAATTTCTCTGTATTTTTGTAGAGCATATGTAATAATGACAGTAATAATTAAAATACAGTTCTGGCCCATCTACCATGTGTACTTATTTTATCTCACTGAATACTAGTAACAACTCTATGAAGCTGGTATTTGCACCTGCATATTGCAGAGAATACTGACCATCACAGACATTAGCTACATGTCCAGTGTCACAGACTAATAGTTGATCAAGGTGAAACTGAAACTCAGTTCCTTTGGACTCTGAAGCTCATGCTGAGGAACATTGTACTGTCTTTGCTGTCACTTCTTGGGAGAGGAGCAGGAAGCATGGCGTAACATGCCTGGCCTTGGCCTCTGTGGCGTAGGCTATAGCCTGGAAAACAGATTTTTTTTCTCTTTCTCTCTCTTTCTTCTTCCTTTCACTAAGTTAACGAGTGCTTCCTGGACACCTACCACCCTGTCAGGCACTGTTCTGGGCACTGAATGTTAAGCACCAAAGGAAACTGACAGTATCGTTCCCTCCAGCGAATTTACTCTACCTCTTCTTGTCCCCTTCTGGAACACTTCAAGCAGCCCACTCAGCAACTGGAGGGGTCATGGCCCAAACTGCTTAGCTGCATGTGCGGAGACCTGTTGGGATGTAACCTCATGTGGCTGGACAGGGGAGGTGGAAGGGGAGTCACAGAGCCCTTCTGTGGTGACTTGACAATTGTACCCAGACTCTACCAAGCTTTCTTTTCTCTCCTGGTGGGTCCTCCAATTGAAGCAGATTTTTTGTTTGATATTGATATTTTTTTATTCCTCTGATTACTACCCTTTGCAAAACACAACACAATTTGGGCCACTTCTTGCTTTTCCAAGAACCAGGCCTATTTACCCACAGTGACAGCAGAATTTTCATTCTAGCTAATTAACTAGTTTCCTTCATCCTAACTTCCTTCTATCCTCTCTTACCCCATCTTCATCCCTCATTTATTGTAATTATCCCCTAAATGGGTATAATACTTAACAATTTGTAACAGGCTTTCTCTTGCAATGTCTCATTTGATTCTTAACCAAAAACCTATGGAAAAGTCAAGTTAATATTTTTGTTATATTCAGTGTATAAGTGGAGAAACCAATAACAAGATGTTCATCAGCTCCTTTGGCTTCTCAGTAGAAGCATTGCTCTCGGACTCAGCTCTTCTGGGGTTAATGCCAATGTTTTTTCTCAGGACATCAGATGCTTGTCTTTCCCTGAAAGTCCTTCACCTTTTTCCTCCTGTTACCCTAAATGTCATCATTTATATGTCACCTATATAATTATTTAATTAAAAAATTGATTTTTAAAAACATTTAAATATACATCTTTTATTAAATTTATTGGTGTAACATTGGTTAATACAATTATATAATTTTCAGGTGTACATTATAGTTTGACATCTATATATTCTATTGTGTGATTACCACCCAAAGTCCATTTTTCTTCAGCTACCATATATTTTATCCTCTTTACCTACTTCACCCTCCCCCTACTAAATATATTTATTTTAAAAGATGACTTTAGATTACTCCCTCAAAGGGACAACTGGCATCACTTGATAGAAAGAGAAGGTAAACATAAATCCAAATACAACAAAAATGAAACATCACCACTATATTGTAGCTAGCTTCCGTTGCTTGCCCATGGTTCTTATCCCAATGCCAGCTCTTTGTTGACAATTCAGCTTAGCAGGAGAGAGAGGGGTATTAAATGTCTACTGAACACCCAACTAGGACTTTCTTCTTAATGTAACTGGAAGAATTGAAAGAGAATTGAAAATAAAAATGACAGAAGAGAACAATTTTCACATGATACCTTCAAAATTTTTTATGTTCTGTCTGTGTCCTACAAAAAATTATCTGATACCAGTGGTCTTGCCTAACCCACTCCAGTTCACGTGAGCATGACTCTGCTATACCTACAAAGCCCAGTCACATCCTGACTGCCAGGTTCAGCAGAATTATAGGTACAACTTTCTTCGCAGAGTTCAAAACAGGCCCTGTACCCAGGGCCTAAGGCTTTCTGGGCATCTTCTCAGCCTGCTGGGGCTAGGTTTCTTTTAGAAATTATATAGACTTATGTATCTTATAGAGAAGTAGAGTACCTTATAGAAAAAGCATAGACATAGAAAAAGTGGGCTCCTCCAGGGTTTGTGAAACATTAGTGAGATTAACATCTCCACACTTAGATTTCATCTTCACATCAGTCGACTTCCAAGGTTCAGATTTTGATTGCTTATGGAAAATGAAAGATTCCCATGCTAAGAAATGGAGCACTTTGAGTAGGGCCTCAAATGTTTCCTTAAAAACATATCTTGATGAAATGTAAATAAAGATGTGAATGAATTAAACCCAATGGATTAATTCAGTCATTAACATATCAATCATTAACAAGTGGATTTGATTTTTAAAAAATCAAATAGAACAGCTCCTGAACATAGATCAGAAATTTATACATTATGAGCCTTAAATCTTTTCTAGAACAAAGTAGATATATAAACAAACACAAGTTAATAATAAAATAATAACAATCTTGTCCCTTGTTATAATTTCAGATCTGAAAATGAAGAAGTACATAGAAAAAGATATTTATGTTTGTTTGATGCATGCAATCAACACAACCAGAGAGTTGCACATATATAATACATGGCCACATTTGTAGTTCTTGGAATCCTCACTCTTTGTTCGATTGCTTTCTTAGCCTCAGGAAAGCCAAATCTAGGAGGCAGCAAGTCACTTCTAAAAATACACTTGGAATTCATCTTCAATCTACAGGAGGTAAAAATCAAAGAACGTATTGTTTTACCTTTGCCTTTTTATGAGTTTAAAAAGAGTATATATAAACAACAAATCTCTACATACTAAGGGGCTAGCTAATCAAAAAGAGATCAAAGCAATAAGGGACTCTCCACATGGTGGTACAGGGTGGCATTGAAATAGGGACTCTATAAGTTTATCATGAGGCAGTGAGGATAGAGAGCAAGCAAATGAGAGAGCATTTCTGCAAAGTAGGAAGCTATTCACCAGGTTGCACTCCCTGCATTTGGGATTAGGAGGTAAATTTACCCTTCTAGCCTGTACTGCTGCCAGTACTGCCCACCTTTGTGCAAGGCATGTGGGTTGAAGAAGAGAGAGGGTGAAAGGGTGATGAGCCTTCTCTTTCTGATGCTTTCTGATGCTGAAAGGTCAGCTTGTCTGTAAATTGGAGGTGGTGAGAACTCAAAAAGCTCACTGTGGTGGTTTAATTATAAGCAGAACTGTCAGGTATATTTTTATTGTATCTTAGGAACCCCTCTCACTTTTACAGCCACTCTTTTTCAATCTTGCTCTATTGCTTGGTTTCTCCAAAGTGAAGATGCCCCATTCTGCCTGGATCTAAGCCTCTTGTCTTCCTGTGTCTCAGTCTTGAACAGAAAATATTCATGCCATGTCCTGTATCTATGAGACCATAAATCAGGGGGACAACCTCAGATGCCTGTACATAGAGGCAGGTAAACAGTGGGTATTGTCCGAGGGGAACAGATGACACTTAGTGCACAGAGGAGCAAATGCTCTGTCTAGAGCAGTCAAGTTGAAGGCATGGCTGACCCCAGAGTTTGCTCAATAAAACACTTCTGTGGGGAGGCACAGTGTGCCACCACTCCCCTCCCACCTACCTCCAAAATAAGAAAATAAAAAGATTTTTTACTCTGAAGGGACTTTCAGTCATCTGAAGTCAAAATTACATGTGGTGTTAAGTATTTGGGACAGGAACATGGGCTTGTAGGAAAGTGCTCACCTTTAGGTCACAAAGATGCCATGCAAAGCAGTCACATAACTGACACTCAGATCACACTCCCATTTCCTGCCCTTGTAAACTGGCCAGTATTCATGGCACTTTTGCTCATTGACCCTAGAATAATCAGACAAAGGTGCCTTGTCAACATAGTGCTACTGGCAGCCACACAGATCAGTTGGGATTGGCAGGTGATATTAAGTTCTGTGTACTCAGAGCAGGTGCTGTTTGAGGCTGGCTGAGGGGGTAGCTTGGAGGTGCACTCTGGAATTCTTCGGAAGGCCTTGGTAACCCTCCATCACCACCGTGAAAGTCCTTTGTTAAGAAATCTTTTTACTTACACAGGAGGCCGCGTTGCCAATGGCCACCAGATTCTACTGGAAAATTTGATTCAGATAGTAAGTGTGGTCACAAAGGACTGATCTGGGAGTCAGAAAGTCTGAGTTTAGTTTCAATTCTTCTATTTATTGGTAAAATTGCTTAACCTCTTTAGACCTTGTATTCTTCCTGTTAAATGACTTTTCTAATTCCATCATTGTGGAGGGGTCAGGAAAGAGTAATTTAACGTATATCACAGGGTTGTGTGAGGCTCAAAATGAGTTGCTACATGTAAATGTCTTTGGCAAACACTGTAGCACTTCCCATACATACAATTATTTTTCTCTGGCTATTTCCAGATATAAAGCCATGGAAAATTGGAGAAGCCTATTCTTGTGAATTCCTAGTATGCTCTTGAATCCAATGGAAAAACATCAGGCCAATCGTAAACCCGTATATCTCATATAGTGAAGGTATTTTTAATGCCAAAAATAAAAATTTTACTTAGTCCTGAACTAGATGGAAATAAAAAGAATGCTATAAGAACATCAAATATTTAACCTATCTTTTTCTTGGTATCAGGGTAATGCTGGCTTTATAAAATAAGTTTGGAAGTGATCCTTTCTCTTCATTTTTTAAAAATAGTTTAAGAAAGATAGGTATTAATTCTTGAATGTTTAGTATAATTCACCTGTGAAGCCATCTGGTCTTGGACTTTTATTTGTTGGAGTTTTTGATTACTACTTTAATTTCATTGCTAGTAGTTGATCTGTTTAAAGTTTGTATACTTGGTTCAGTCTTAGAAGGTTATATACTTCTAGAAATTCATCAATTTTATATTTTCAAATTCATTAGCATATAATTGTTCATAGTATTCTTTAATGATTCTTTATTTCTGTGGTGTCAGTTGCAACTTCTCTTTTATTTATGATTTTATTAATTTGGGCTCTCTTTTTTCTTGATGAATTTGGCTAAAGACTTGTCTATTTTATTTATCTTTTCAAAAAACCAGTCCTTTTGCTGGGCTTTTCTATTGTCTTTTTTTCTTTTAATTTCTATTTTGCTTATTTTTGCTCTAGTCTTAACTATTTCCTTCCTGCTGTTTACTTGGGGTTTTGTTTGTTCTTATTTTTCTAGTTTCTTTACATGTAGAGTTAGATTGTTTGGGACTTTTCTTGTTTCCTGAGGTAGGCCTGGATAGCTATGAATTTCTCTCTTAGAACCGCTTATATCCTGTACATTTTTCCCATAAATTTTGAAAAGCTGTATTTTTCATTTTCATTGATGTCAAGATATTTTTTGATTTCTTACTTAATTTCATGTTTGATTCATTGGTTGTTTAGGAGTGGCATGTTGTTTCTCTCCACATATTTGTGTTTTTTCCAGTTTTCTTTATATAATTGATTTCTAGTTTCATGCCATTGTAGTTGGTAAAGATGCTTGATGTGATCTCAATTCTCTTGAGTTTATTGAGGCTTGTTTTGTGGCCTAGTGTATAATATATCCTGGAGAATGTCCCAAGTGCACTTGAAAAAAATGTGTTTTCTGCAGTTTTGGAATGAAATGTTCTAAAAATCTCTATTATGTCTAACTTATCTAATGTGACATTTAAGGTCACTCTTATTAATTTTCTGTCTGTTTGATCTGTCCATTGATGTGAGTGGGGTAGTGGGGGTTTTAAAATCTCCTATTATTATTGTATTACTGTGAATTTTTCCCTTTATGTCCATTAATAATTTCTTTATATATTTAGGTGCTGCTATGTTGGGTGCATAGATACTTGTGATTGTTATACCTTCTTGCATTGACCCCTTGACAATCATATAATGCCCTTCTTTATCTTGTTTTACATTTTTTGTTTTCAAGTCTAATTTGATATCGGTATTACTACTCCGACTTTCTTTTTATTTCTATGTGTTTGGAATATCTTTTACATCCTTTCACTTTCAATTTGCATATGTCTCTCGATTCACCTTTAATTAAATTAATCAATCAATTAATTAATTAATTACACCTACAGCACCTGGTTGTCCTAGGTGGTCTCTCATCAAAGTACTAACCAGGCCCTGCCCTCCTTAGCTTCCGAGATCAGATGGGATCATGCTTTTCAGGGTAGCATGGCGTAGATGTGTCTTTCAATTTGAAGTGATGTGTCTTTTGATTTGAAGTGAGTTGTAAGCAGAATATATGGGTCAAGTTTTTTATTGGAACACTTAATCCATTTATATTTAAAATAATTATCAGTAAGTAGTACTTATTGCCTTTTTGTTTATTGTTTTCGGGTTGTTTTTATAGTTGTCCTCTATTTCTTTTTTCCCTCTTGATCTCTTCCCTTAAGGTTTGCTGTTTTCTTTTTGTGTTTTGTTTATGTTCCTTTCTCTTTGTTCTTTGTGTATCTTTTGTAGGTTTTTGGTTTGTGGTTATCAAGAGGTTTATGTATATCATTCTTTATCTGTAGCAGTCTATTTTAATCTGATAGACATTTAAGTTTGAGTATATTCTATAAGGACTATTTTTTTTTTTACTTCCCTTTCCATGCTTTGTGTTATTGATGTTACATTTTAGATCTTTTTGTGTTATGTATCTCCTTACTACTTATTGTAGTTTGAGTTGAGTTTGCCATTTTTTTTCTCTTAACTTTTGTAGTAGCTTTTTAAATGTGTGGTTTGCTGTACTTATTGAACATTTGGCTTTACCTGGGAGGTTTTTACCCTTCTCATATTTTTTTATTTCTGGTTATGGCCTTTCCTTTTTTACTTAAAGACAACTCTTTAACATTTCTTATAAAGCTATTTTAATAATGATGAAGTCCTTTAATTTTTGCTCATCTAGGAATCTCTTTGTTTCTCCAATTCTGAGTGATATCCTTGGTGGGTAAATTCTAGGTTGTATGTTTTTTTCTTTCAGCACTTTAAGAGGTCTTGCCCCTCCCTCTGGCTTGTAAAGTTGTTGATGAGAAATAAGCTGATAGCCTTATAGGGATTTCCTTCATATGTAATTTGTTTTACTCTTGCTTCCTCCTCTTTATCTTTTACATTTATCTTTTGCCATTTTAACTATAGTATGTCTTGGAATGAGTCTCATTGTGTTCATCTGGTTTGGAACTCTGTGTACTTGTGGACCTAGATGTCTATTTTCTTTCCCAGGTTAAGAAAGTTTCCAGCCACCCTTTTTAAAAATAAAGTTTCTATTCCTTTCTCCCTTTCTTCTCCTTCTAAGGTCCTTATAATGTAGATGTTTGCATGCTCGATGTTATCCCAGAGGTCCCTTAAACCATCTATGCTTTTAAAATTCTTTTTTCTTTCTGCTGTTCTAATTGGTTGATATCTACCAGGTCTCTAATTTGTTCTTCTGTCTGAACTAATCTACTGTTGATTTCTTCTAGTGTATTTTTTATTTCAATGATTGTATTATGCTTGGTTCTCTCATACTTTCTAACTCTTTTTTGAAGTTTTCTCTAAGTTCCTCTATTCTACTCTCAAGTTCGATGACAATCCTTATGACTGTTTCTTTGAATCCTTTTTCAAGCAAATTACTTATTTCTGTTTCCTTAGGGTTTTTTCTTATTCCTTCATTTGAGATATATTTTTGTCTTTTCATTTTGTTTGACTTTCTATGTTTGTTTATATGAATTTAACAAAATAGCTCTCTCTTCCAGTCTTAGAAAAGTGGCCTTACATATAAGCAGACTCTGTGTAGATGGTGTATGCTAAGTGGTTTTGGCAGGCCATTAGGAGCTGAGCAGGTGCTTAAAGCATTGCCTACCCAGTTGGAGCAGCTCAGGGTAGGGAGGCCAGATGTGTGTAGGAATGCCCTGTGGATTCCCCCTGCTTCCAAAATGGCCTCAGGCAAAGTGTGATGTGTCTAGGAACTTACTGCAGTTATCTGTCAGGCAGGCCAGAGCACCTGGATAGAGCCTCTGCCATAAACAATGATGCCAACCAGCTCCTCTGACCACAGGAAAATGCTGGCAGCTCCTGGAGAGCTGTACAGTCTCTTTCTTCTTTGTTGCACTGAAAGGGATCCTGTGTAGAAAAGACCTCTGTGCAGGCTTTATGTGCCAATAGTTTGAGGAAGCCACCAGGAGCCTCTCAGGTGTGTATTGTGCCTACCTGAGCAGCTCTCCACAGGGTGTGATGATCCCCTATTGTCCCTGCTTGCTCCCGTTGTTTGGATGCAAAATGCTCTAGGCAATGAAGCTGTGAACTCCCTATGGTGACCAAGCAGGTAGGCCAGAGAACCCGCTAGAGCTCCCACCCACCCTATCAAGATGGAGGGGAGAGTAAAAAATGGCTCTCACTGGTTCCTCTTGCGGGAGAATTCCCAAGCTCCTTGAGGGCTTCTTCAGCTTCCAAGCCTTCTCTGTTTAGTCTCTGTCTCTTGGTTATTGTCAGAAGCTCTTCATTCAGTGCTCAGTTGTTTTGCCAGAGTAATTGCTACCCGTATACATGTATATTTGATTTTGCTCATGGAAGTGAGTGAGTTCAGCATCCTTCAGTGTCACTACCATCTTGGACCTTGAAACTAGTAATAATTATGCTTTACTTTTATAATTATATATCTAGCTTAAAGCTGGAAATATCTGAAAAAGTCAGTGGATAGAAAAGTGTAGGTCAACAAATCAAAGTTCTGTTTATAATGTGGAGTCACACTGCTGTCATTGTTGGAAAGTGACAGTAGCCTTTAATAAAATATACCAGGTAAGTCCCTATGACTGGCTTCTAGAGGAGGCATGTCTAACAGGAAAGGTCAGAGGCCATTTCCCGGAAGAGAACACCGTTTACCTGAATGACCTGCTTTCTAAGAACTTCCACACCCAGTCAGGGAGTCCTAGGGAACGCACAAATCTCTCTGTGTGTGTACATATGTGTGTTTGTATATAAGGGCTTGTGTGTGCATGCATAGGTGAGCATACATATGTGCCCATGTGCATATGCATACAGGTATGTGTATTTTATGGGCTTCCCTGTGTTATTTTATATGTGTGTGAGTGTATGTGGCTGTATTTGTGTGTGCATGCATAGTTGCTTACATCTGTATGGTGAGTGGACAGAGGAACGGAGGAAAGCTCTCTTTTTATGCTTTCCTTTAGTTTAGAGTAACCTCTACAGCTGCAAAGTTAATGACATCTAATGTGATGGTTCTTCTAAAGTATAACTCAGTTCTTAACCCTTACAGAATTAAAGGAAAGAAAAAGAAGAAAAGAAGATTAATAGGTTTGGTAGAAGTTAAGTTGCTATTACTATCTTCTGCAAACATGAAATTGTCCCATTAAAATGATTTCAAATTAGTATGATACAGACTTAAGGGAAAAGGTTTGTAAAGAACCTTTTTAGTGGTAAGAAAACCTCAATGAGTAACTAGTATTGATTAGGAACCAGAGCCTGGAGGGTTGGAGGATACACATGACCTCAGAGCAAAGTTCATGCTGAGAGGTAAGATGCTAAACTGTTCAGATAAGAAGATGGACTTGTACTGGACTTCATTACACAGTATTTGGAGAGGTCACATGGCTCATGGTTTAGACCCTGGCTTTTATTTTAACAGTCTGAAATTTGTATCCTTAGCTCATTTACTTGTGGTAGGACTTAGGGCAAGTTACTAAACTTCTCTGAACCTCTGCTTTTCCATTTGTAGAATGGAGATAATGTTACCTCCCTCTCAGGGGTGCAGTGAGAAATTAAATGATACATATCACAGTACATGAAATGTCTTTTCCATTCTCTTATGAATTCTGTTCTTCGGTGAGTAGGTGTAGTAAGGAAATTGAAGAAGGTTAAAGTCTTGAGTTATGAACAAGTCTAATCTAATCAGGATCAATAAAGAATCATTTAGCCTCTGATGCTGGCCATGCCATGTACTGAGGGGTCTCATTCCCAGGGAGGCAAATTCAGTTAGTGTTACGTAAAAAAGGGAAGGTCAGAGAGGAAGGGCAGTGTGGTACCGAGGTCTGGAGGCTCCACTGGCCCTTCTGCTCTAAATTCCTGTCCTCACAGTGCCTTTGACAGAAGACAGTTTTCACAGAGTGTAGAGGTTAAAGGCCTGCCTTTTGCCCTAGACTGCTGTGACTCAAAATCTGAGTTACCAGTTAAGTGACCTTACCAAATTACTTTGTTTCTCTGGGCCTCAGTTTCCTCATCTGTAAAAGTATAATGAAAACACCTGATATGGTTGTTGTGAGGATGAAATCAGTTTATATGTGTAAACTGTCTGGCTTATAACAATGAATAAACATTGGCTTTGATTATTAGATGACGATGGTTATTATCATAGACTATTCCCCGGTGCTGGATTCTGGGCACATCCTTGGTCTGCTGAATGCATTTGAGAAGAAACAGAGCCATAAGGCCTGGAATCCATTTTGGGATAATGAATCCCACAGTCCTAGAGCCAAAGTGCTCACAGCTACCCACATCAACAGCCTGAAAAGTAATGCCCACAGACCAGAGTGAGCAAGGAAAGGTTACAGAAGATTCTTGTTTCTTTATGGCACTCTGGAAATATCAGTTTATGTTCTTCTGTGTACTCAGTGGGGAAAAATGTTTTTCTGTTACTTTTTTTTCTTCCAAACAGTTTTCATCTCCAAACTCACAATCAATCAACACATCAATCATGAAAGTTACTGCCAATGAAATGGAGAACACATTTTCCTTTTATAATCAAGCTGTATGGTCCGGTGTTTAAAAGTACATGTTTTGGAGTTAACTGCATCTGAGTTTGATTTGCGGCAAATGACTTGAACTCTCTGAGAGTCCATTTCTTCATCTTTAAAATGGCGTAATGATGGTTCTTGCCTCACAGAGCAATTGTGAGGATTACATGATAAATACACAAAAAAAGTGCTTAGAACAGGGCCTGGAATTTCCTAATCATTCAATAAGTATTAATTTCTACAGTGTTTCAGAAATATTGGCAAGGGGCTCTTGGCAATAAAGAAATGTGTCATTGTGAAATTGTGAGAACCTGGCCAGCCCCCAGACAGGAAACCCCACAGCCTCCTGTCAAAAAACAAAACCCAGGAGGTGTTTCTGCAGAGGTTGTCCTTCTCAGCATGTCTTCCTCTGGGTCGGGATCTGTAAAACCAGGTCAGAACTGGTTCATAATTTTCAGGGCCCATTACAAAATGAAAATGCAGGGTTTCTTGTTCAAGAGAAATTTCAGAATTTCAAGGTGGAAGTAGCAAAACATGAAACCAAGTGTGGAATCCCATTGACCCTGGGACACCGTGCCACTGCTCAGGATGCACACCCTGAAGCTGACCCTGGCAAGGAGTGGACAGGGGGTACTGAGGGGGTGGGACTGTGCCCTAGAAAAGAATGATTGGTTTTGGAGCCCAAGGGTCATGTTCACGTGCACCCATACTGGTATCCCATGCCGGGACACCCATTCTATAAACCTGCTTCATGAGAGGTGTGTCCTGGATATTGTGGAGGGGAGGCAAGCAAGTGGCTGCTCCTTTGTTTAGTTTTGTGGTTGCAAAAAGCAAGGCCAGCATTTTAGGGCCACGAAGCAAGATAAAATTTACAGGCTCTTTCCAGCGCAGCGTGCTTTACTTAGGGTTAATCTTGGTTTATTAGAGGAGTAGCAAGGACATGTGAAAGACGCCTTGGAAAGGCTCCACGTTGCAGCTTTGACTCCTAATAAAATGGGCTGTCCCCACCAGTCCCTGGCACAACTTCCCATGATACATCAGCCCAAGGAGGCAAAAGCAGGCTCCCTGCCAGTCCCTCAGCACTCACTTCATTTGTTGTGGCTTAAACACCAGCATGGACTCCCCCTAGAGCTTCCAGGCCTTGCATCAAATTCCTGACCTGGGATTGAAGGGAGCAAGGGCTTTGTGGGAAAATGTGCAGAGAGAAGTGGGAGGGGCTGGAGGGAAGAGAGGATGAGAGAATGAGACTGGGCAGAGCAAGTTATTAATCAACACACAGCTAAGAAATTCTCCTTGCCAAGAACACTCACTCACTCCTAAGCTGCCAAAAGACCTGATGGAGGAGTTGCTATCTGAACTCAAAGCAAGTGTTCTCTCGAGCAGTTAGAACAATTAAAAACAATATGTAGGTTTCAGTGGAGAATAATGCATCACATGATCCAAAGTCCTTTCAAATACCAATGATTGATGATGCATTAATTTATTTGTGGAACATGAGGGATGGTTTTTCAGTTCTCCAAAGTACGAGGTTCCCTCCTCACCTTATCTCAAGAGCTGCACAAATGAAGAAATGTCTCTGTACCTTCTTATTTCATTTTGACACCTGAAATGAATGGACAAGGCCCAGCACAATTCACCTCTTCTTCAGTCCTTTGTTTCAACATCCAAGGGATTCAACTGTGCAGCTGAGTCAGTGAGTGGTATATGCTGATCCAGGTTACGGAGATCTGACATCTGGGTGTGTGATTCTGAGTTTTTGTGCCTTGAAAAGTTTCCTACAGAGTGCTATAAAGTCTGTGTAGCATGGAATTGGGGAAACATGCCTATGTCAATTACACTTGCTATGAAATAGACCTCTACTTTTTTGCGGAAGGGGCGGCCGGCATCAGTAAATGGGCAATGGATAGGAGCTTCACCTACCATTGTAATTTTGTCTCTGAAGAACATACAGAGACTTTTTAAGAATTTTTATTCCTACCAAGAAGAAGCAGGTGATCACTTCTGAGGCTTTTGGGTTTGCAAGTTCTGGTTTGTTTCTTGTAATTTTTTAGGAATTAGTATTTTTTTAAATTTCTTTATTTTTTAAATTTAAAATAAACATTTATAGAATCCATAAAGTTGTCCCCCTATTACTCTTATCACCCATCTGGCTCTATACACAGCCATTACAATAATATTGACTATATACCTTATGCTATACTCTAAATATTCGTGAATGTTTTGTAACTACCAATTTGTACTTCTTCATAAATTAGTATCTTGGAAAAATATTTTAAGAGAGTTTTGCTCCAAAGATTCTTACTCTCTTAACATAGAAATTTGTGGCTGACATAGATGAACCCTTAGAACTTTTCTGAATAAAGATGTTCAAGACCATAACAAATAGGATAAACCTAGGAAAGATTTGCTTTAAATCATTCTATGTTTGAAAGCTATTTAATAAACTCCCTGATGGAAGAATACTGAAAAAAAAATTTCTTTGGATTAGTCTGAACATTCAAAAACTAAATACTATAACTTACATTTATACTAGAAGTATTTTTTTTCTTAGAGTGAGAGACTAATGTAAATCAGAACGCCATAATCTGTTAAAGTATAAAAGGTGATAAAATATGTTTTTACATCCATTGTTTATCATAAGTAGCACAGTGAATGGCAAAGGTTATTTAATTCAGTACTGCTGCCCAGAGTGATGGTCATGTTGACCAAACCCAGCAAAAAATTGAGTGCTTGGGGAGGGGCTGGGGCGAGCTCTGTCTCATTTACAGTCTATACAATCAGCTTTTTTGACCTCAGAGTTGGTTGTCCCCCAGAACCGATCCTTTGCAGTGTGAGCAGGGCAGAACCAGGATGAAGAGTATTTTATTGATGGGTTTATTATAAATTTATTTACTCTAGCATGTAATGGTGAACATTTTGATGATTTATGATCTTTTGCTACTATAAGCAATGTTAAAATGAATAACCCTGTATGTACACCTTTACACACTTTTTAGATTTATAAATCTTTAAAAAGCCAAATTCTTGAGGAGTCAATAGGTATATGCATTTAAAACTGCCAATTTGCCTTCTAAAGGGTTGTATCAATTTATATACCTGTCAGAATTTTATGAGAATACCTATTACTTCATATACCTGCCAACACAGCATGCTATTCAACTGTTTGATCTTGATTCATCTGTTTGGTGAAAATGGCATCTCAGGTTAGTAATAATTTGCGTTTATTTTCTTATGAGTAATATTAAATATCATTTAACAGGTGAAAAGGCCATTTTGTATTTTGGTGGTTTTTTTTACAAACTCAGTTCACCCTCTTTGCCCTTTTTATTTTTCTGATTGCTGGTTTTTTTCTTATTAATTTTCAAGAGTTCTTTATATATTAAAATTATTCTTTTGTCTCTCATATATGTCGCAAATACTTTTCCCAGTTTCTCACTTGTTTTACCATTTTTGCTGTGCGGAAATTTCAAAACTTTCTGCACCAACATTTTTAATCGTACTGAATGTGCTAATTTTTCAGAATGCTGTGAGAATACTGTGGGGTGATGCACAGGGAAATGGCTGGCATCTGGTGCCTGCCTAACCACCCTTGATGTGTCTTTCTGCCCTTAGCATGTTTTTCTCAAGAGAGTACTTTCCAGAAACACCTAGACAGGGCTTCGGCATATGGTATTCAGCTGCCTTAGATCGAGTTCCCCAAGAAACAGACTCTGGGTGGCACTTTATGTGTAAGAAGTTTATGGGGGATGCTCTGAGTATTTGTGAGAGTGAGGGAAGCAGGGCAGAAGAAGAGCCGAACAGTGTTGCAGTTGCATCCAAGGCCCCAGTCACAGGGAGCTCTGGAGCTGGCTGCACTGGGATGGTTTTTCAGCGAGGTCTCAAATGAGGCAAGGAGGAAGGGGCTTGGACTACACAAAAGACCTGTTATAGAAGGAGGCTACTCCAAGGGAGGAAAGGGATCCTTGGGCATGTCACCTCCCATCAGCTAAAGATAACTCTCTAAGAGGAGCTGGTCGGTCTGTGAGCCGTCTGCCAGCAGCACTCTCAGCGACTGGAACAGAAGCCTCTGGTCTGAAGGAGAACCTGGTGACACACTCAGTGCTCCCTCTGTAAGCTGCTGGCTGCCCCTCCTTGAACTCAAATCTAGTTTGAGGATGTCCCATGCCTTAGTGCTTTGCCAACTTGTACTCCCTTCAGTTTTGAACAGTTTAAATACCTTTTCAGTGACACGAAGGAAGGGCCAGTTGCACAGTTACTGGCTTGAGTGACCATTTTTTTCCTCCCGTCTCCCTGCTGGGTCTTTCTGATTCTTTGATACCTTGCACAGAGATTTGAAAGTGTGGTAAAAAGCTCCCATGCTTGCAAATAAAGTGAACCAGACCCAGCAATTAAAGAGATGAATATCGCTACAAATTTGGGGCTTTTAGGGGATTTTGGCATATATGTTTCAGCAGTGAAGGAAGAAGAAACAGGATTGCATTTAATTAGTCCAGGATCCCAGGAGGCCTTTTCTTTTCCATGGCTGTTACCCACAGAACGCCGTCACATCGCTGAGCTGGAAGCTCCTTTCGAGATGGTTTGATAGGCATTGCAAATCCTCTTAGAGGACCCTTTCCAGAGCCCACAATAGCACGCCTAGCAAAACATCAGCACATATTCGTAGTACCATTTCCTTTTTGAGGGCTGCTGGCTCTTACTGGAATTGGGTTTTCCTGGTGCTTGCTTTGGCTCCTGGCCACCAGCTACTCCTGTGAGTGGAACAGGACGTATAACAAAGAGTGGAATTTGTAGCAGATATTGCTAGCGCCCTCCCTGTATCTCCTCCCCAGGCACTGTCTTGTGGATTCCCAGGGCCTGGCTCTGTCCTCAGACTTCATGCCCCAGGTTCCTTGCCTCTGGAGTGGGGATACTCTGAAAGTTCCTATATGCAGTCACCCAGGAGCCCCAGTAGGATTGAGTCCCAGTTGCTCACAGTGAAAGCCTGCACATTAACACACTATATTCTGGCTTGCTTTCTTCCTTCTTTTACCCATGTCGCTCTTCTACTCTCCTACTGCTATTTCCTGGGATCTCTTCCCAACTCAACTACTAGCATTCAAATCTTTATCTGCCAGAATCAGGCAAGCTTCAAGGTGTTAAAATTGCCAGGAAAAGGGTTCCATCTGGGAAATCATGTTCAAAAGTGTATGTCTGCCTTCTCCTCCATCTTGTCCATCCAAAGGAAAAACAATCACCAACCCAAAACAAGCAAACAAGAACGACAACAATAAAAAATCAGCGACACCTGTTATGTTGGCAAAGAGGACTTGTCCTAATTGTGTGGATTGGTCTTTGCAAATGTATTAGTTTTGACATGGCTGGCTTCCAAAACTACTTTGCAGGCAGGATTCCGGCCCTCCTGCCTACTGATGCGTAACTTGCAGTTTGCACTATCTTCCTGACTTTTGACACCACACCCAGCACATTGTCAGTCTGATGCTACTGGGGTGGAGGAAAAGGGGATCTTTGGTGGAGTCCAGAATTACTGCCAGCCATTCAAGGCTTGGTTCGATGAACTGCATCTAATTTTGAAAGTGCAATTATTTTCTCTCTGTCCATATCAATACCCTGAGCTGGTAGAGACTAAAAGTGGGGAAAAACAGGGTTTGAGAGCTTTACAACTCCTGCTGGAGTCGAAAAGTATTTTTCTATCTGTCCTTTTGATTGGAAATTTAAATCATCTAACATTTCAGGAAATTGGTAGCCTCATAAGATAGAGAATCTGACAGTTTATAGCTCAATCTGTGTCTTTCTGTCTTTAAAGGAAAGGTAGTAAAAATTGAAATTAAGGAAAACAGATAAATACTACAGTCCTCTGATGGTGAATTTTATAATTATCACATCTGCTGCAAAGCGCTTGAAAAATGGCTCTGGAAGGCTGCCTGCGCTGCGGAATGGCTCACGCGGTGAAGAGGGGCTGGGCAGGAAAGGATGCGGGATAATGAGCTTTTTACACAAGAGTTTAACCTTGCAGCCATGAGTATTACTGGTCCTTTCTCCTTTTTTTTTTTACTGCAGTTGCTCTGCAGGGTTCGAAGCACGCGAGCTTCCCTTCCCTCCACGCCCTTATCCTGGGATCACCATGTCACAGGTCAGGAAGGAAATGGACAGGAACAGCCGTCAGTAGCCTGGTGTGTGTGCGCTGGTGAGAGAGGTACAGGGAAGACATAGAAACAGCAGCAACTCTGTGTTTTTAAAGTTACTATTTGCTTCTCAGATCCTTGGCAGGTCAGGAGGACGAATAAAAAATTTAAGGTTTAATTATAGTAGTTAACATTATAAATAAAGATAATCATGAGAAAATATTAATTAATAATAAAATAATGGTTAAATTTGTTATGTGCCAGGTACTGTGCTTAGCACTTTATGTGGAATATTTATTTCATTGTAACAACTTTCAGAGGTAGGTATTATTATCATCACTTTAAAGATGAGGAAATCAAGGTTTAGCTAGAGTACAGAACTTCCTAGTAAAATTAAGGCGATTGGCTTCATCTGCCGTGTTCTGACTGCGTTCGAGCTGTGCCCTCTAGCACAGCTTTTCCAAACCAAGGGAGAGAATGAAGGGATGAGCCCCTTGCTTCCTCCTTCCTGAGTGTGCCTTCCTCCACGATCCAGACTCTTGACATCCTCTCCTTCACTCTCATCTACTCAACTGGATGTCAAATCCTTTCTGTACATTAAGATATAAATAGCTCACCATACTTGACAGGAGGCTTTTCTCAGGGGTTCTGTATTTTCACCTGGACCACATACTAAAACCAAGGAGCTCTAAGGACCAACCCAAGGTATTAGGGGAGGACTGTGGTGGGGGGAGGGGGCAGTTGATAGGCTGGAGCTTTGTATTGGTTTGGGTTTCTCCATAAGCCAACTCTGAGTCAGCAAGGAAGGAAATGAAGGAGACTCCAAAATGATGGATTGGGGGAATAAAGCAGGAAAGGGGAGGCAGCCACAGAAGCTGCCTTTATCAAGCAGCTACCTCTGTGGGCTACTGGAACTTTATCTCCACTGGGGAAACCTGGTAGGCATTTGTTCTTATGCAAGCACATACACCTTGAAATTATTCAGTTAGGGGGGCAATGAAACTTATATTTCTACACTACTCTGTTGGTCATTGGTTGAGGGTGGCTGGGTTTGTGGAGCGTAAATTTTCTGCATTTCTTGGCCTGCCAAATAGTCAGGAAAACAGGTTTCCATGGTTAGAGAAAACCCAAAGGCAGAGAAATGCAGGTGCTGGCACCTGGAAACGAGGCTGGACGTTTCTGGTATGGGAAGGGGACGGGAATGTGGGCTGGGACTTGGGTACTGCCCTACCTGCTACAAGTTTCTTTGGATTCCTTGAAATCATAGCCGTGAAGTTAAGAGTTTCATCCTGAATGACATCCTACTTAGGCTCAGGTTCCCCAGCATGCTTTTTTTTTTTCTTTCTTTCTAGGTATAGATAGTAAAAAGAACAAAAAGTGATACTGGGCCCAAGTTGGAGCACTGTCCAGTGTGTGTTGGCGTGGCGGTGGTGGTGGTTATATAACCGTCTTCTAAATTCTAGAGGCAAGAATGAAAAGTACACCAGTTTTGTGTGGGTTAGGTATTTTCTGTAGTTTCACTTTTCTTAAGAAGCTTTGATTTAAAGGCCTCAAGATCCTATTATGGCTTCTGAGCCTTTATATCATACATTTGAAATTGTCTACTGCTGTGCAGGACAGTAACCAATTCTAGGTCTTCTACTTTTTAATGCACATATTTATTCAAGTGACAGTGGTACAGGGTCTTCATGTGTTATTCTATATGACTACTTTAAATGATAGTTACAGCACTTTTCCCCCACTCATTGCAATGAATCCTTTGTGAAATAAATGGGTAGCAAGCATTCTGTACACAGAGAACTTTGCAGCCTCTATATGCAATTCGAATGATTTTTTTAAAAGAAACAAAATAATTCATTCACTAAACAGCTGTTTCTGGAAAGAATAGTTATTTGGCTGAATTTAAAGGTTCCCTTATATGCAAATTAATGTGTGTGTGTATAGTCCAGATGGATTTCAGCCATCATTATCAATTAACAAAAAATAGGCATTGGGAGAGTTTCTAAATAGTATGTTTTTACTGGACATCTGTGGAAGTTTGGGGGGGGGTGGGATTGATCTCGTCACAATCTATCCTCTTATTTTGTGGGAATTTCCCTAATGTGTGCATTTTTGCAGCTTGGTCTTTCCTCCCCAACCCCAAGAGCCAGGGCAGTCACATGAGCTAAGCTGGGGCAGTCAGAAGCTCCAGCTGATTTCAGTCCTTGAGCCAGCAATGCAAAGAGAAAGTTTTGGTGTGCATCTTCTACAGGAGTGGCAGGGCCAGGGTAATGGTGGGTAAACAGTGGTGATAGCCATACAACCATAGCAGTAGTGTCCAGTTGTGATGGTGTTCTGGCAGATTTTGTGTTTCCTATTTCTTGGCCCTCTGAAATTACTTCTATTTATTCCATTAAAAAGTATTTATTGAGAGCCTGCTCTGAGATAAAAACACTGTTTTAGATGCTAGAGATACAGAAGTGAATAAAACAGATACAATCTCTGAGGTATTTTTTCAAAATATCTACAAATTCCTCTCTCTGCATGTAGGACCTTGCCAAGTGATGGTACAGATCTTTCTCACAGAATCTATTTTTCTGCCCCTTGAATCTGAGTTAGCCAATAGAACTGTCACAAATGTGACTCACTCAGAAGCATGAATAGCAGTTGTACATTGGAACCATGATGACCATATGAACAAGCCCAAGCTAGTCAGCTAGAGGGTAAGAAGTTACATGAAAAAGAAACAGGACAGCCCAGCCAAAAGTCAGTTGTCCTTCTGCTTCCCTAGTTAATGAATGCAGATGTCTGAGCAAGTTTCAATAAAGATCAACCAAGCCTGTCCCAGACCAGACGACCTCCAGGATGAGAGCCTAAATAGCTAAATTGTAGAATTATGATCTAAGTAAATGGCTGCTGTTTTTAGCCACTAAGTGTTGGAGAAGTTTATTACTTAGCCAGAGTCAACTGACATAGTCTTTGCCCTCAAGGTAGTAGCATTTTAGTGGGGGGAGATAGTCTATAAAAATATATATCATAACCTCAGCTCATGAGAACTGCTATAAAATTTTAAAAAGAGGGAGAAAGGGGATAGAGTACTTAGGGAAGAGTTTTCTGAGGAAAATACTTGAATGAAGTGAATGACCTAACCTGGAAAACAGCTGTTTTAGAGAGAGGGGACAATAAGTGCAAATGGTCTGAGGCAGGAGCATGTTTGGTACATCTGAGAGAGAGTTGGAAGTCAGTTGTGAATTGAGAGAGAGAACGAGGGTAAGAAATGAGGTGGGGGAGGGAGCTAGGGGCAAGTAGTCACTGCAGAAGATGGAGCAATAAGGCCATATTTTCAGAAAGATCTGCTGAGACTCAATGGGGGTCTGTCTGAGCAGTACCTATGGCTAGCTCAAAGGGAGGAAGTGACCATGTTGGCAAAGTGAGCATGTCAAGCCATTTGGAAGAGTGTGGAAGAGCATTTGGAAGGAAGGAGGGGGTCATGAAAAGAAAAGGACAATGTAAAAAATATAATGAACACATAAGTTTATATACCATTAACTCTTTGCTCCACATATACAAATCATCAACTTTGTGATTTTTTTTTTCCATGAAACTTTAAAATGCCATACTAGCTGGTCTTTGCTCATATGCTTTTTATATCCTTCTTTCATCTCCTCTTATGCAGTGTTAGGTGCATAACAAAGGACAGTTGGAAATTTTATCTCAAGTATAAAGTAATTAGGAAGATACATCTGTTACATGAGAGGATCAATTCTTTCATTCAAAAATCAAACTGAAAGTTTTTAATATTTTATTCAAGTCATTGCACTCTTTCACGTTGAGAGATTGTATTGAGTTTTTTGCATTGTTTTCAAGTTACAAATTGTAAAAAGGAATAATTAGTACAGTATACACAATAGTGAGTTTACATGTTTCAGAATTTCAGTTTGTATGGTTCATCTCATTGTCCAGGAACACTTCAAGGATGGATCCAGATATCATATAGTTTTGTGACATAGTAATTTATTGAAGAATATTCTGGTTGAGTCACTTTGACCATTCTCTGGTGATATGAAATACTTGGCATCAAGTGGCACATGAGGCTTTCTGAGAGAGCATGTCAAAGGTCAGTGTGTGGCCTGTGTCCAAGCACAGTGGCAAGGCAGAAGTGGTTATCTGAAACTAAATGTGAGAGCCACAAGATTGGGGCTCCATGGAAGAAATGAAATGGGGGACTAAACAGTAGGTCAAGGGGTAGCATGAGGAGAATGGGGGGTCAGTAAACAGGTCCTTGATGATAAGATCTAATAAAGGAACCAAGGATGCTTTTCCCTGGGAAGAAAATTTGAATGTGGGTATAGATGAGCTTGGGTCTTTCTTATTGACTGAGAATTATTCAAGGAGAAGAACTAGTAGGAGGGGCAGAGGATTAGTGCTAGTTCCTGGACTGTTTGTTAGGAACCAGGCAACACAGCAGGAGGTGAACAGCAGGCAAACCAGTGAAGCTCCATATGTATTTGCAGCCTCTCCCCAGCGCTAGCATCACTGCCTCAGCTCCACCTCAGAGCATCAGGCATTAGATTCTCATAGGACCGCTGGAGCAGAGGATGTCCAGCCTCACTGTCCTTGATAGCACATTTGGGACAGTTTTGTCAGATTAGATTGCTGTGGACACACTGTGATTGCACCCAGGTGCTATAGGCCAGTGGCCATGTACATTGTTTTTAGTTTGCAAAGCCTCTACAGACAGCACTGTCCAGTAGAACTTTCTGTGATGATGGAAATGTTATGTATCTCTGTTCGTCTGTTAGGGTAGCCACACTTGGCTTTTGAGCCCTTGAAATCTGGCTAATGCCACTGAGGAGCTGAATTTTAAATTGCATTTAATTTTAATTAATAAAAATTTTAAAATTGAATTTGAATCGCAGCTAGTGGCCTCCAACCCTATCAGACAGCACTGTTCTAGAACATTTACTTTGAGGGCATCTGCTCTTGATCTGGTAATGGGAATATTAAGGGAGGTCAGGGTTCCCACAAAAGCAGATTTCTTCTGGTTTATTCTGACTTAGAACAAAGCCTGGCACATGGTAGGCGTTCAATGAACATTTGTCTAATGCAGTAATTAATTAATGAGAGAGTACAACCAATCACACCTAATGCTCTTAGGTCAATATTTATTGCCAAAGTTTTTTTTCCAGATTTCTCTCATCCTGATTCCCTTTATGAGAATGGCTCCCTGGTCTAGGATGACCTGTGTGGAAATTCCTCTTTGAAAGCCCCTTATGAAGGCCAGGACTAAGACAGAAAGTCACCAACCTGTCTTCAAGTGATTCTCCCACCTCAGGCTTAGTTGTTACATATTTTAAAAAATATACTATTTTTTCAATGTTTATAGAAAATATTACTGAGAAACTAAGCTAATACATTTTACATTCTTTCTTCAGAGGATCATGATCTAGTTTTTTTTTTTTTTTTTTTTTTTTTTTTTTTTTTTTTTTTTTTTTTTTTTTTTTTTTTTTTTTTTTTTTTTTTTTTTTTTTTTTTTTTTTTTTTTTTTTTTTTTTTTTTTTTTTTTTTTTTTTTTTTACCACATGAAATTAGCCATAATAATAACCATTGACTAAGTACCTATTACATGCCAGGTACAAAACTGGATACTTTGTAAATAGTATTTCTAATTCTCACAACAATCCTGCAAATAGACATTTCTAACTCTGTGTTACCAATAAGGCAGCTAAGGCTCAGAGATATTTAATGTACTTATCGAGGTCATACAACTTCTAATTAGTTGAATGTATGTCCCTCCAAAACCCGTGCACTTTTCACTGTACCACATTGACTCAAAACACTATATAATTGTATCCTTCAACATGCCCAGTAACAATGTAGAAAAGTCTCCTTCCCCCAGCCCAAATTTAATTATGCATACCATATAGAAATGACAGCCATCCGAAACATGGGCCTGCCAGTAGAAGAAAGTATTATTTATCCTAGATGATGAATTGCCCCACATAGGTAATAAATCTGAGAGAGCTTCAGGAGAAGAAAGATAAGAGTTTCCATTGAGAAGCTGGAGGAGGGGGTGGATAATTGTGGTAAGTTTATTTTATGTTGACACTTTAGGCTTTTATGGAAAATCCTAAAAGCCACATCTCTGGAGCTGGAAACTTGGCAGGAAGACAAAAGAAAATGTTGTCCCATTTCTTTCCAAGTGGTTACTAACATGATGGCCACAGGAGTCATTCTTGTTTCAGACATGGTTGAATGTAGTGTGTTGTACTCCGAAGTGGGAAATGAGCCTAGAATCAAGGCGAGATGACTCTCTGGTCCTGCTCTTTCTGCTCATTTGCAGCACTTGCTGGGAAGTGATGGTGAGTTTGAATTAGAAAGCATGGCACAGGGGTTGAATGAGTTGTCAAAGGATCCCAAGTCAGTCTCCAGATTCCAAGTCCAACCCTTTTTGAACAACAACACTCTTAAGAACCAGTCCAACCATGACTGTTCTCCACAATGCCATGATTTTTGTCATGCTCTTTATTTTTCTCAGTACTTCTCTGGAGGCATAATTATCCATGCGTTTAAGTCCTGAAGACATGCTTGCCTGCCATTTGTCATTATCACTGCTATCTTCCTAATCACTGCCAACCCCCTAGTAGATCTGTCACTTAGAGACAACAGTTATGTGATGTGCCTGCTGAGATATATTGTAACATTTTTTGGGGGTGAGTGACTTGTGCCACAGAACTCTAGGAGACTTCTGGAGAAGGAGCAGGAACAACAACAAAAGGTGTAGTTGCCGTAATCTGTCACTGTTTCTAACATTTATTGAACCCATACCATGAACCATATCTGGTGTTAAACACTTTAAGTGCATTGACTCCTCTAATTCTCAGACTATATCTGTGAAATGGCTATTAGTATCATCTGCCTTTTCTGAATAAGGAAACTGAAACTGAGTCCTGCTGGAACCTGGTGCTGAAGTGAGGAGTCAGAGTCCATGTTCCTGCCTGGGCCTGCTGAAGTCACAGTGGACCTCCTCGCTCACCCAGGGCCCTTTCTGACTCATTATTTCCTGACCCCAAGGGAGTATGTTAATGCAGGAAGTTTCATGGTCAAATGATCAGCTCGCCATGTCTGTAACTGTGCCTTATAATCTATCTACCATGAGCTTCTCACCACAAATTAAGCTTTGCTGTTTCTAAACACTCTCTTTAAAAGCCAAGATTTGTTCACAGCTTAGGGACAGGTAGAGTCTTCGGGGTTCATTGCTATTTGGCATTTGAAATCCACTTTCCCATCAAAGTCATGGTATAAACATGGGTCAGATTCCCACACTGGCGCCTAATCATCTATCATCTTTTAGCTCTAATGTACCTCTCTTTTGGTACTAGTATTGTCATGATGTTATTTCAACTCCATCTCAATACTGTTTAAACATTGTTTCATGGGATACCATGATTTGGTATGCCAGACACATATCTTTGTTCTTTCAGCAATGGGTCTTGGGACTGACTACCTGGTCTTCCCTAAGAGTGACAATAGGTACCCCTTGCCCTGGCCTAGATAATAAGGATCCATGGCACAGGGCCCTGGTTACACTGGATTTCCAGCCTTGGTAAAGGTACCAAGAAAAACCTATGGGAACATTGGGGAGGCTGGGTACAGAGTCCAACTATATAACCTGGCAAAACTTAATAAAATTAACAAATTCTTTTGACCCAGTAGTCCCTGCAGAAATCTTCCCTCAGAAATAAAAGAGTACAATAAGGATGCACGAGTGCACATACACACACAGTGGCACTGGTTTTTGGTTATAAAATCTAGAAAACGATATAAATGTCAATCAACAGGCAAGTATTCCATGTTTAACATGGAATATTATGCACCTATTTAATCTAGTTAGATTTGGGGGTATATCTACGAGGTACTGTTAAAAGGGAAAAGAAACCTGTAGGATGATATATATCTTCTAAGTTGAGATCTGTAAAATGGCATCAATGACAACTAAACAAATAAGAGGACTCTGCCCTCTCTGTGAATATATGATTTAGAGTAAATATGAGAGTGGAGAGTCAGGTGAGGTGACTCATACCAGAGGCCAACATTGGTGACTTCAAGTGGCAGAGGGGGGTTTTATTTTCTTTGTGCCTCTTTGGCTTATTTTATATTTTTTAAGAAGTACATGTTGCTTTTAGAAGTATAAAGATGGAGATAATAGTAATTCTTAGACTAGCAGGAGCTCCAAAGATACCTCTAAAAGCAAAGGGAGTAGGAAAAATGGAGGAAGGTGAGACATTCTTGAGTAATAACAACTTGTCTACAGTATATATTTCTATAGGTAGAAAAAAAATCTTATATCATACCTACAGTTTCTAGCACCATATCTGGATCAAATATTGCCAGAGTGTTCTGATTGGGGAGCAAAGATTAGCTCTAATTTCTACCCTCACCCCCCACCCTAACACATACACACAAGATGGTGTGACAGGCAGGAGTCTGAGAGCTCTAGAGGATATTATTTTTATATATAAGACATTGATAAGGTGGCATGGGATTTCTTTTACATTTATTTTTCAATTACAGTTGACATACAACAGTTTCATGGGGACATGAGATCTTTAGCTAAAGATGACTCCTTGGAAGGGGCAGTTCGTTAAGCCATTTGCACCTTAAATAAGACATAGCTTATCAGAACATTATCTTACATTTCTTGTCCATGATTTGGCAGAGTGACCCAAGAAACATGCCAAATATAGACCAATAACATAATACTTATGTTAGGTGATGCATATCTTGTTGAACAAACATTTCCCAGCTCTGGTAGAGTATTGAAGAGTCATCTATTCTTTTTGATATTTTGATAACAATATCATCATCATCATCGCCATCATTACTAATGCGCATTGAGTGCTTATGTTCCAGGCACTCTCTAAAAGCTTTATAGCCATTATCTCATTATCTGCATGGTAACCTTATGAGGTAGACTCTATTATTATCCTTATATTACAGATAGGGAGCTGGAGCCAGAATTCAAACACATACTGTCTGACTCCATAACCTACACTTTTAATAAACTTAGGAGGTTAGTTGTTACCACAGATTTGGCAGGGTTCAAACCAACCATCTGAAATCAAATAGTGATGAATATAAAGTAACGTATTTGGGTTCTCCCAAAATCAATTCATTCGTCTATGCAGAGGTATGCCCAGATTGGAAACAGCCTCTCTGAAAAGCTGCTGAGGGTTTTTAGCTGATCATGAACTTAACCTGAGCCAGCACCTTGACATGGCTAATGAAAACAAAAGTCTCATGCACTTTAATAAAAGTCCAGGTTGCAAATGTTAAGTAACGAGCCTATCGTACTTTGTTGCTCATAACCCATCAGGAATAGTTTTTCCTTTGGACAATACATTTTAATGATAAGCATGTACAAATGAGAGTGAGTCCAGAGAAGCATGACAAGGAATTACCAAGCCAGTCTGAGTTTGTACTTTATGCTGGGCGCTCCATTGAATACTTTACATGCGTTGTCTAACTTATTTCTCACAAGAGCTCTAGGGGGTGTGTGCTGTCTTTCACAGATAAAGGGATAGCTGGGATTTTATATCATGCTTGTCCAAAACCCGAGTCTAGGCCACTGCCTGTAGCTGGGGCCTGGGAGGCTGTGGTCTGCAGGTGATAGTAACGAAGTTCAAGATGAGCCCGAGGAAAATGAGACTTTGTGGGGGAAACCCAGTAATTGTCTTTTGGCATCTGAATAAATGTCTTACAAAGACATGTTTGTTTGGTCCACATAGTTGTTGCTATTATTTGTTTTCTTTTTAAGGAGAATTTTATATGATGATCCTTATATGAAATCATATATAATTTTATATAATTTTCTACTTAAAAAATTGAAAGCAACACTGGATGTGCATATTTGGCTTCTGTAGCTACAGAGCCTTTCTCCCAGTTAAAAGGCATAGGCTTGCCATTTTAATACAGTGCCCACGATACCTTATGGAATCCCCCACCTATAAACTTGACTCTTTTAAGTTATCCAGCTGGCTCCAGGAGAAGGAAGGAACGATCATGTTCTGTCCTGTTCCGGAAAGTTCTAAGTAGAGGGGAGGCCAGTTCCTCCAGCAGATGCCGCTTCTATCAAGTAGAGGTAGTCACCATTTAAATCAAGGGCTTCATGAGGCAGTAAGGATTTCATCTGCAGAAGCAATCAAGTGAACTCTGAATATGTCAGAGATTCTGTGTGAGGTTAAGAGACTGGAATGGATGACCTCTATAATTCTACTGTTCTGGTCTTCACTTAATAGGCCCTTAATATCTGTCTTTAGGTTTCAAGTCCCAGCTAGAACATTTTCTTGCAGGGCTTTTTTCTTTTAAGAAAAATAAACCTAACAACTGGAAAAGAAAATTGGTACCGTGTTTGCATGTTCCCCACCAAACAGATACTATCTTAATGATAAAACATTAGCTACAAAGAGCAGATGACTATAGCCAGGTATTTTCTTCTGTCAGGATTTTTTTACCTTCAAGTAGCTGGATATTATTTTCCACTAGTTAATTTTTCTATAAACTATTGCAGGATTCTTGTGGGTGAACATTTACAAATAATGTTTGAATTCCCAGTGGATAAGGGGCTTCTTGAACAAATTTAAAATTGACATTTTTGAAGGATTTGAAGAGGATGCTTACTAGGTAGGCTCATCAAATAAGAAAGACTAATTGTAGGGACAATTGTAGATAAATTTTCTTGTTTATAAAACTTCAATGAATAAACGCTATTATGATAGTTTGAAAATAGTGACATGTAACATCTTTTAATTTATGTAACTAAGTTTAAAATTTAAAGTTGTCTGTAGTTATAGTACATGTGTGAATATATGTGACATATGTGACAATGTGTGGACGATATGTCTACAATAAAAATAATACTTAAAATTTGTATTGTCCTTTACAAAACCCCATCACATCATTGCATTTAATTTGCATAATAATTTTGTTTGATATTTGCTCAGTTAACATATCCTTACAGAGTTCTGTCTTGTTATAGTGATTGGTATTCACACAATGTCCCCCTAACAAGGATGGCAGTTCTTTCATACAAAAGAGGTGTCTTCCTTATTTTTATTTCCTATAGTCCTTTAGCTGAGTAATTTAAGCTTGATAAATTTTGCTGAATATGTAAGATGACCATTAAAACTTTAAGTGCTACCAGACTTTCCCACTAGCATGCATAGAACACCTAAATTGTGCCATGGTCTTAAGTTGGAGCAATAAAGGAATGTAAATGAGGAAAGCAGAGGAACATGTAGTAACAATGTAAACACACTGATCAATGCCAGGTCACATTTGGCCTCAAAACTAGTGAGAGGAAGTGCGATGGCTCCATCTGTGCTTAATACGGTCATGTGGTAGTCAGCATGCTTTTCTGTATTCCATGTACCTGGATTATAGGTAGGATCCTATAGATGAATTATACTCTGCTAGTTAGATACACTAGTGTGAGGTTTGAAAGGTGGAATTGGGGGTATCTTTCTCTTCCTGTTTCATGTGACAGAGAAGTCTGCAGGTTGTAGACAGGCAATTGTAGTGTGGCCTTCTGATCTTTGAATTGCTGATACAGCATTGCATTCTTGGAGAGCTAGGGATCAAGATTTTAATGTGAAATAAATAGATTTTTAAAATATATCTTTGATTTGAGAATACTTCTATACTTACATAAAATTTGCAAAGAGAGTTCCCATATATCCCATACCCAATCACCTCTATTATTAATATCTTACATTGGTATGGTACATTTGTTAAAATTATTGAACTAATGATACATTATTATTAAACAAACAGCAATACTTTGTATTTCCTTGGCTTTCACCTTATATCCTTGTTCTGACTAAGGATCCAATTCAATGTACCACATTACATTTAGTCATCATGTCTCTTCTTGGCTGTGACAGTTTCTCAGACTTTCTTTGTTTTTGATGACCTTGCCAGTTCTGAGAATACTGGTCAGGTATTGTGTAGAATTGTGCTAATTGGGATTTATCCGATGTTTTTCTCATAATTACACTGGGGTTATGAATTTTTTGAGAGGAAGACTGTACAAGTAAAAGCACTCTTCTCATCACATCATATCATGATTTGTCACTGATGATATTCACTTTGATCACTTGGCTGAGGTCGTGTTTGTCAGGTTTCTCCACTGTAAAGTTACTCTTTTACTCCCTTTTCATACTGTAGTCTTTGGCAGGAAGTCACTATGCACAGCCCACACTTAAGGAGGGGAGTTATGCTTCTTCACCTTCTTGAGGATGGAGAAGCTACATAATTTATGTGAAATTCTTCTGCTTGGAAGATTTTTCTTCCCCATTTATTACTTCATTCAATCATTTATTTAAATCAGTATGGACTCATAAATATTTATTTTATATTTTGAGTTTTAATTCAATACTATGTTATCTTGTTACTCAAATTTGTTTAACTTTGGTCTTTGGGAGCTCTTTAAAGTTGGCTCCTGTGTCCGTTTGCATAACATTCTGTTTGCTTTCTTTGCGCTTCTTATTTCTTGATACTACAAGATACTTCAGGCTCAACTTGTGTATTCCCTGCCCCAGGCCTAGAATCAGCCATTATTCAATTGATTTTTAAATCTTGCCTTCAATTGATTTTTAAATCTTACATATACATATACATACACATACACACACACACACATACATATATGTATGTATGTATGTATATAATTTAAGTAATGGGCAGAACAAACAAAACATTTCTGTGGAATGGATTAAAGCTGGATCAACTCTGCTGGCAGAGACCCTTTCCAGACTCTTCAGTCTTACTCTTGTGTGTTCATCTTCCCCTTTCTAGTTCTTTCTCTTTACCTCTAAATTCAACCTGTTCTATTCTCTTAATTCACATTAAAGATGACTGTCTGTGGTTCTTTTATTTAAAAGCAGTCAGATATTAAGATAAATCAATCACTTAGGAGGCATGGTAGTAGATTCAGAAGAAATATAGTAATCTTGCATCTCCTCTTCTCTAAAAAAGGAAAATTCACTTGCAAACAGAAGGTATAGATAAACCAAGATTCGGTTTGCAATAAAACCAAAATGTAGTAAGTGCCATACATAGGCAACATACATCTGTAAAGTAAAGACAGCACAAGATAAGAGAAAGCAGTGTTGGCTATGGGGACCAGCGAGGGACTGATGGCCTCTGTGGCAAATGGAAGAGTGCTGGCATCACCTAAGCAGGCAGAACCACTAATCAGCCCTATGTGATTGTTGCCCTGCAGGAAAGAGAGCTCAGAGTTGGCAGATCTTTTTATTTTGAGCAGAAACTCAGACATTCTATCTCCCCCCTTCCCGCACTTCCCTCCCCTGCAAAAAACATTTTGAGATTCAAACATCTTTGGATCATCAGTTTGAGACCTTGGCAGGGAAGGGTATTGCTGATGTGCTTGAAGTAGAATTTTAAGCATCAGGCAGTTTCTGGAGCTTTTCCTAGACCCAGGGTCCTAGTGGGAGCCCCTGGTCAGGCTGCATGGCTTCCACTCCCACCTAATGGCAGGCCGATGCCGGCCCCTTCTTGTAGTTCTTTGTCAATACCACCATTGGAACCATAAGACTTAACAACTTGGCTGGCAAATGTGCTGCCTCGCTCTGTTTCCTGCATTTTTTTTCTAATTTGATGATAACATTCTCAACCATCACAGCCTGGCTGAGGGGCTATGGGATTCAGAATTGTAGTAAAATAACTGTCATTACTAACTTAGACGGGCACTTAGAGAATAGTTGACTTTGTACAATTGGTGAGTAGAGCTTTGCAGCATAGAACCAAATCCTTCCCTGCTGATCCAGTGCCTGAGAGCCAGCCCCTCTCCCTCCAAGACTTGCATCTGGGGACCCTCAGCCATCATCCCTCCTGAGGCTGAGTCGGGCCTGTAAAGTTTTCTGTTGGCACAAAAAAAGCCATATCGAGAGGCTCAGCCACTGGGTGATTGTGCTTCCCTCTCACATGCAAGCTTCCAAAGCCTAATGAGCGGCCAGGCTAAAGGGGATCGTGGAGAAACCACCTGCCCTGCTGTTTCAGGATTAATGGAATCAAGTGATGCAGCAAAAATACCATGACAGAACCTTATGCTTTCAATCCTCTCCGTGTCAGTTAGCTAAAGAAACCATAAACAAAAAGGAAGAAGAAGAAAACAGCTGGTGGTATAATCCCGTTCTGTTCTTCAGAAGAAAGGGAGAGGGGGTCCTTATTTTCACATCTTAGAGGACTCATTGGTGAAAACATCTAGGGAAATGTCTGTGTGTGTAGTTGTAACTCCAACTTTATTGTGAGACATTAGAGCCAGAATTTAGCCACAGCTCCTCCCTCTTTAAGGTGGCCCTTTGTGACCTTGAGAGAACTTTACTTCAAACAACTCCCTTTCGGGGATTTCACAGCTCTTTATAACCCCAGAAATTAGAAACACATTCTATTTCCCCTGCTTCAAGAGAAAAGAGACCAAGGCACTAAATAAATATGGGCCATCAGATGTGGTTGGTTGGTGACTAAGAGCACAAAAGCAGAGCCTGACATTCGAGTTACATCTACTGGCAAACAATCCTCACTATTTCTTGATGAATTTCAAATTTTGCTCTTGAGGGAGGAACTGTAGTTGCAACTTTGTTCAGAGACATAGAATCAGGCCCTCAAATGTGCCCTCAGCAACGCTGGGGTTTGCAGAAGGTGACAACAGGTTTTGAAAAGCCAAGGATGTTAATGACTAAGGCAGATGAACAGATTTTTCACTTTCTTTTTGAACTCTATAATCTTCCACCTTCTGAGGATTATTTTCCCCCTCCAGAGAAAGCAAATTGGCCATGGTGTAGAGCCCAGAAGCTGGCAAAAGCCTCATTTGAGGAGTCTGTCCTGCTGTCACTTAGCTTCAGGCTTGTTTTAAAAAGAATCGTCTCAAGCTTGTGCTCAGTGCTAAATGGACCTGGAATGGTGATGAAAACTGGAAGAACAGGAGCTGAAACCAGGATGAAATTAGTATCTTTTCTGAGAAAGTCTCAAATTTTGAAAGTCCAGTTTAGAGTTTAGGAATTACAAATCTATAATAAATATTATGGCTGAGTCATGATGTGGGAAGTTAGTTTCTAGTTTTTCCCAGTAAATGTTATCTAAGTCTTCTTTCATGTTAAAAAAAAAAAAAAAGTAATCCTTATCATAAAATCATTTAACTTCAAATACCAGAACTTTTGTGTCTGAATATCACGTACTTTATTTAGGTTAATAAAAGTGAACATTAACTGAATGTTCACTATGTGAGGGGCACTGCATTGAATTAGCACTTCACATCAATGATTGAATTGAATCTTTACAATCCTATGAAAAGAGTATTTGTATACCTGTTTTACATACAGATGGATAAACTAAAGCACAAAGATGTTAAGTAAGGTGCCTGTGATGGCGCAGCAAATGAGTGGCAGAGCTGGGAGTCAAACCTAGGGGTGTGGGCCAAAGGCTCAGACACTGACGGATTAGTGCCTTAAGGCCCATTGATTAGAGTGGGGACTTCTCCGTGCATTTCTGTTCATCTATACCACACCCTTTCTCTGAGCTCCAGCACTACTTCTATGTAGAATTTTAGGTTTTCTGTTTGGGAGGACTTAGAAGGTCAGGCAACATGAATCTGAACACGTCCTCTTTGTAGCGATAATACCCAACTGACCACACAACAGGACCACAAACTCGACTGTGAACTTTCTGTGCTTTTTACAGATTTTTGTTTCAGTCCAGTTTAACAGCAGTTAACCGAGTTAATTAAGTTGAACACAAACCAGAATAAGTTAATGAAGGGTCTATTCTATCATTCTGTGTGAATAATGGAAAAGTATTTAGCGGCACTCCAATGAGGAGTGAGGGTGAGTGCTAAAATGAAGCCCACGTCCTATAAAATCCCAAAGTGTAACTTTTTCCATTAGTCTCTCCACTGTTTTAAAATGGTTGTTATCCCAGCCTCACTTCTTTCCAGTCCCCAAATCCTCAGCAATTTCTTTTCCCTTTACAGATTTTCCTTCTACAATCTCTCTTTGTAAATGCACACGGTATCCCCGTAATGAGTTTCAACAGCAAATAATAGAGGAATCCTTTTTTGGAACTTTTTTATTACCTTTTCAAAACAAAACTTTGGAATTCTAGCACTCTAATCTCATGTTGGTAGTATGTTAATTAGTATATTAATTAATTGTGGCCAGGTACTTAGGTTGAGAAGAATACTAAAACGTTCACCTGATAGTAAAAGTTGAAGCCCGTCAGTAAAGGAATGACAAAACAAACTTTAGTATGTTTATACTATAAATGTGGTAGCATAGTTAAAAACAAAATACAAAGTAAATTGTAACATAGAAGGGCAAAAACACAGTGTAAAATGTATATAAAAGTATTTTTTATTTCATTTGTATAAAAAGCAATTACCAAGCAATACCCTTTATCTTTTCCCTGTGAGTATACATACATGGATGCAAATGAATATAACAAGATCTGAAAGATGCACTATGAACCATACCAGTACCCTCAGAAAGGAGAGAACAAAGGGTACCAGGAATGATCAGTGTTAAAGGGGATCTGAGCCTTATGTATATTGTTCTAATGTGAAAGGGAAAATGTACTTACAGATTTCCTATGTAATTAGAAATCAATTTCAAAGAAATTTAAATAATTTCAGCTTTAAGAAAGGTCACAGTGGCTCCTGAATAGGATACTTCTACCTATTTCTTGGTGTACACAACCCCTTACCATTTTTATTTACAACTAGAGTTAGAATTAAGATGTGAATTTACCTACTCTAGGGCACAAGGAGAGCTCACCTCCCAGTGGAGTATGAGTGAGAGTTGCTAGGAGGTCAAGTTTTGTTTGAGAGATGGGAGGGCAGCAGGCTCAGAGTGGAAGAAGCTCATGTCCCAGTTGTACCTGAGGTGTGATACTCTCAGCCAACTTTACAATTTCATCAGGCAGGAGGTGGGGGTGGCAGTACCCTGGCTAAGAGTTCAGTCTCTAAGGAGTTGTCCCGGTTTTAAAACTTTTATTATTTTCGTTGGAGTCAATACCCAGAGTCCTATCCAAGCAGCTCACCTCTTTGGTAAATTGTTATAGTCCAGACACTTCTTGGGCAGACAAAGCAAAACAAAATGTCAAGCCAAGAAGAAATGCCACTGCAGCAGTGACAGTATGCCTCATTATTAATGGCACAACAATTTGTGAATTCTGATGACCAAGAACATACGTCATCTTAGTTGAAATACAATCTAGAAAATCAAAACTTGCAGGCATTTATCATCTATTCTGCAGAGGACCAGACCTTTTGGGACTCCCTGTGGAAATGACATGGCCATAAGTTAGTGGCCCTCTGTATTCTGTATACTTAAATGCATCTAGAATGACCTATTGCAGTCACACCACCTCCAGAGAATATTCTATTAAATTGCTGAGCTAGGGGAAATGAAGGAATTGGGAAACTGGGTAAAAATCTGGGCTGGGTGATCCAAGAAAAAGCAGGATTGGGGATAAGGTAGGAAAATAAGCCATGATGGTGCAAGGAGACAAGGGAGAGTGGCAGAGCCAGAGAAGGGAGCATTGGAAGCTGTAGGCGGTCTGAAGTGAAAAGAGATGGTGAATGGGGTAAAGTAATACCCCCCAGTGGGCCCTAGACTTAGAGAGTTTGCTGAGATGAACTGCTATAACCCTCAGGTTATTTTTAGTTTAGGTTCAGCCCTCTCCCTTGCCCCTTTGATCTCTATGACTCAATGCCACCTACATAGCATACTCTAAGTGACCATTAGGTACTTTCCATGCTAGCTGAGATGCAAAACTAGCAACTTTGCTCCACTTTCAACCAGATCAATGTCCTCCAGTTTTTCCTCTGTAGATATATAAAGCTGCTCCAAACAGGCCCACATTCAGACTTTCGTGGTCTTAGAGGCTTCGCCTTGGTGGGCCCCTCCTCCTAAGACAATGTTAAAAATTAAATTTTATGATTCTGTTGCCATAAAAGCAAATAAGTAATGTTAAATATTAAAATACTTTCTTTGACCTTACAGTTTTTTTCTTCCTACTGATTTTTAAAGAAATTAGAACATTTTTGTTGATCTCATCCCCCAAAGTATTGTGGGCCATAGGTACTCGACTATTGTACCTAATGCAGAAAGAAATTAGCTCTGCCCCAAAATGAGTAGCACTTTGTTTTTTCCTATAAATAAATTTAACCCTGATTTATAAGCTTTCCAGGAACTCATAGTCTGGCTTTTCTATGATTTTAAGTTCCTTGCTGTTCTTTTTGCAGTGCCTTGCTCAAAGAAACCAACAACAAACAAACAAAAATAGCGAAAACAAACAAACAAAAAAAAAACCAAGGCATTAGCAAATTTTAAAATTAGATTTTAGTGCCCTTTGAATCTCAGGGGATTTATCAAGATAAGATAGAAAACCAACTATCTTTTAATGAGTAATTATATGCCATTCTCATGTTCCTATAAGTTCCTGTGAGTTAGCTTCTATGACCCTTTTAAAGGGTGCCCTTTAACCAAGGGCATTGATGTGTTAAGTAACATGCTTGAGGTCACACAACTGAAGTTACAGCTGAGATTGAAGCTCTGTCTGTCTTTCCCTTCTGCTGCACTTGCAGCTCCCTCTGCCTGGAACGTTCTTCCCTCCGGTTCTGACTCTGGCTGGCTCCTTCTTTCTTGCAGGACTCAATTAATGAGAAACCTGTTCAGAGGAAAACCATTAGGTCATTCTTGATCATATTATACAATGGTAGTGACCGGCACTGTGTTTATGATGATCTGGCATTCTTTCTTGTTCTCTTTCTCTCTCTCTCGTATATGTATTTGTATTGTATAACAGTCTGTCTGTTTCTCCCTATCCCTATTCCTACCCAGGTATAAGAACTACATGACAGTAAGGAACTTTTGTCTCTTGTTTCTGTCTGTGTAGTACATAACACGTGGTCAGTGAAGACTTGTTGACTGAATGACTCAGAATCCAAAGCCTGAATGCACAGAACCACCACTCTACACTGTCTCTGTGGAAGCTTTCTTTTTCCTTTACTTAAATTTGATACAATTCAGCACATTTTAAGTTGAGGTAAGTGTTGTCTCAAAAGTTTAAAGTTCATAAAGTTCACAAGCTATGTAAATTTTGAGAAATTGCTTTACTTTCTTAAAACAGAAACAAGAATGACAGAACAATATCTCTCACTCTAAATATAAGAAATAGTGAAAAAATAAAATGCATATGTATGGTATACAAATAATAATATTAATGAAGTTTAAGAGCACAGTGTTGTTTTCATGAAGTACTATCAAGACATTACTCACCACCAGCGTTATTAAATAAAAAATATTACAGTAAGCAATAAGATCTGAGATGGTCCATTATGAGGTGCTTTCTGGAGAGAGCACTGAAAAGCTGGAAAGAAACAATGACTCAGCCAGTATTACTCATCTCTGATGCAAAGAGCTATGAGCTTGGGGCATTGATTTCTCATCCAATGTTGACGTCATTTGATGCTACTGGAGGACTCACTCTATTTGTGAGACAAGACTCTCCAAAAAATTGTATAAAATCAAAAATGGGAGATTTGGGGGGCTTCTCTAAATCTGCTGCATAATTTAACCAAGTCTAATGGCCAGACACCAGAACTTCTACTCCAAAGATTCATTCTGTGTCCAGTGGGTAAGGTGAGAACCAGAGCCTGGTCAGGCACTCCTGTCAACAGCCTTTGGAGTCCAGGTAGGAGTTCTGCACAGCAGGGGAGCATCCTAATATCCTGGCAATGATTCTCTCAAGGCAGAAACCATCTCAGGGCCCAGATCTGTCTGTGTTGACACTGATTGCCTGATGGCTGCTGAATTTTCACTTGCATAGTCATTGTTCTCTCAAGGTCCAACTCATTACTTTGCAGAGCACTTTGGAACAAATAGGATCTAATTCTGTTCCAGGATGACAGTGACTGATAAATATTTTAGGTTGTGATTTTTATCTTGTTTCATTGGGATTTACATTTATAACTCTTTTGAATCATATAAGAAATAATATATTCAGAGAAGGTATTTTCCAGTTAAACACATGCATGTATATATATTTGCCTCTCCAAAAATATCCTTTTGTAATTGCTATCTTCAAAGAAGTCAGCCAACATTAACCAGACAGCAGTGTTGGCAGATGGCTTTTCTAGTGTAAAGAGCATAACTGAGGAGGCTGAGCGACCCCTCTCCAGTGCTAGGTTGGAAAGCCCCTCCTGGCAGTGGCCTGGCCATGCTCCACTTGCTGTGCTTACAGCATAACGCACATTTCAAATTCGGTAAGAGAAAGCTTGTGAAATTGTCATCAGCATGAATCCCAGTACTTATTACTGTATCGTCTTCAAGCCTCAGCTTTTTTAACTCTAGTGGTCAGGGCATCGACGCACTTGGGAATTATTGATATATATTTTGCATAAGGAGCCTTATATTTTATTAATTAATTCGTTAGAAAAAAAAAAGGGCTTTGATGACCGATTCTTTGGGAGGAAATTCAATATCTCATTAGAGATCATTATAGTAGTTTAATAAAAGTTTATATATCAGACCAAATGACATTTGACATTATGGGAGATTCTTTCTCAATGCAACATCACTTAGAAGATGATAAACCCAGAACTGTCTTTGTTTTCTTTTCTTTTTTTCTCTTCTAACAGAAATGCGGATAGATAAGGGAAGTGAAAGGTAATAGGGATTACCAGTATCTCCTCAGTAGCTGACTCAAGTTCTCAGTTCACTCATTTCTCTTATTTAAGGCTTTGATTAGGTGGTGAAAAAAAAAAACAGTTAGAAATTATGTTTCCCTTTATTTAGATGTCTAGGGGACCTAGGAAAATAATATCTCAAGCAAAGCTATATGGCACAAAAAGTTTGACTTGAAAATCAGTCCATTCTTAGATGACAAGCTAAAACAAACAAACAAACAAACAAAAAACCAAGCAAACAGACTTGGATAAGCATGTCAGTGAGGAGGATGTGACCTGGTTCCAAAAAGCTTGCCCGTTCATTCCAAAGAGACCTCACAAATTGTTTCATATTTTCATTGAATTTTTGCTGGTCTATCCAGCAAATTTTTGCTGGTCTTTCATTTCACTTCTCACCAGATGTGTAGACTTCTCTCCTTTCTCTTTTACTCATGTTTAGGATACAGGTCTAAAGTTTTGCTATGGGTAAAGACCGACCAAAGACCAAAGCAAAGAATTATGACAAAATTCAAGTGTTTGAGAGGTGTTATGGTACAGTGACTTTGATTTAAAGTCAGACTGTAAGTACTTGCTTTATGATCTTGGAAAAATCATTTAAACTATACATCTTCATTATTATCTTTTGTGTCATTGTTTCTACTCAGATGATCATGGATTCCTCCTACACAGCAACCATAAATACACTTTCTCCCTCTCCTGTATAGTATCTAACATGAGGGCCTGCTTATGGGAGGGATCCAATAACATGACTGTGATATTGATTCTTAAATATAAGTGTTATTCTGTTCTCTAGGCTTTTGCTTAGCTTTATTTCTTAGCATTAGTACAAGTAAAAATATTTCTCTATACCTTAGGACAGTAGATAGACTTAGAAAACTTTTGGCAATTTTGGTTAATCTAATCAAAATTCACATATAATGAGAAAACTTGCATCTTCAGGACTTGTATTATAAATGCTAGGGGGTAAATCAGTAGAGATCCATTTAGAGATCCAAATGAATTCATACCATTTTTCATGTTTCTATGTGTTTTCATAAATCATGTTCACTTAAAATAGAGTATACCCTTGTGAACCACTTATATCCATCATTTAGAATTCACCTAGAGATGTCTGTTAAAGATAGAAGGAGAAAAAAAACAGTGTGTTTCAGAAATTCACCTTCTTGCATGCCAGGAAGTAGACCCATGTACTTGCTCAGCCTCTTTAATTTGCATCTCTTTTGTTTCACAAGTAGACCAGATCAGAACATGAAGGAGAGAAATGAGTTATACTTGTCTTGGAAGAAGCTCTCTACAGCAGCAGAGCAGAGGCAGAGCTGTTCCTGACAAGCAGCTGAAGTCTCAGGTACTCAGTTGCTGTGAATGTTTTTTTTTTTGAAACCTGCTGTGCAACAACATTTTTAGCTCTCTCGGGACATTATTAGTTATCCCTGAGAAAGTCAGTGACCAGCAACTCCTAAGGTAAATCCCTGCTCTAGCTTAAAGCCAACTTCTCTTTATAGGTCCAGAGGGGCTGTAAACAATGGTTTTGCTGAAAACACACCTTGGACCTGTATATTTATCTCTTAAGGGTTGGATTCTCTTAACTAAGCTCTATGGAACAAGCTGTAAAGTTTTTTTGCTACAAGACGCCATTATTTTAACAAGAACAACATTAAGGTTTGCCTAGGCTGAAGATATTAGTGGAAAGCTAGCTTTTAAGTAAATACCATAAAACACTTTTTAATGCCACTTTAGCGTGCGAGAGGGTGCTCTTCATTGTGTGTGGCCAAACCATGCTCAGAGACTTTTCCTCCTAGCTCTGAAATGAGGCATGTGGAAGTGATTGTCAAGAGAAGGGAGCAGCTGCAGACACAGGGTGAAGATTCCGTAGCAACATCCCAAACTAGTTCTGGACACCGTGGAACAATGTAAGTCCTGTTGTCCAGGAATGTATTCTCAACATGGTAATTTCCTGAACACCCCAAGAGACCAAGGCAGTAAAAGGCCAGACTGCCTGGATACCTTTGCTATTCTGTGCAGACAACATTCATTATTCCTAGTGGTGTTTTAATTGAATGTGCAGGATTCATTCATGAGCAATGTCTAGTTAGATAATGTTAGCATTAGGGGTAAATTCTATATGCAAAGAGATAGGATATATATACTTCAAATAATCGACATTCTTAGAAAATATGTTGGAACTATAAAAACAAAACAAAAGTAAATTGGGTGAAATTATGATACGGTGGTTCTGAAACAATAAAATGTTTACCACAAATACACATTACAATTCTATTATGAGACACAAACTAGACTGAGCAACTCCTACCACAAAATCATTTTAACTAGTAATAAGATAAAAATGGCCCATGGGACTCTGTGATAAATGACAAAGTCACCAACTCACCCTAGTGTTCTTTCTTTTTTCACTTTTAGAATGTTTCATGTGATGGGCAGACAGTCGGAGCTTGGGTTATCCATATTCAGTCATGTTACTGTTTATATTTCTTTTTCTCCAGATCATCCCTCCAGCTAAAATTGCACTGGGTTTAAGACAGGAGAAAATGGCTGCTCCCAGGATCTTTCTGGAGAGCTGCATTTGCAGATGGGATCTATTAGTTGCATGTCAAAGCTTGAGAGATCATCTCTTTACCTTAAAGGTAAAACTTTTCTCTCTAATAATCCATAGAGTAATGTTCATATCTGCAGTTTAGATTACTGAGGACATCTGGGGACATTTGGAAAGCCTGCTGTGTTTTTGTTTGTTTGTTTGCTTCTTTTTTGGAAGTAGATATCTGCCTATACATCTAAATATTTCTCTTCCTTTTCCCACTTTGTGGATGCTATTTTCCAGGTCTAATTTTAGACACAGAATGGGTTAACCCCAGCATAAATCAGAGAAAGTCTATTGCTAAAAAGATGATTTCATTTAGCCACTGATTTTAGTGTGAAAGTTAAAATGCGAAGGTCTTTAAAAGTACTTTAAGTTGAAGAATAAAAACAGACACACCAAAAGATTTGCCAACCATATAAATACATACATAGGCGTTAAGCCCCCTCTACATAAACCAAATATAAATGGAAAGACAATGAGTAAACTGCGCATATAAACAGACAAAACCCTAGTGGATAAGTCATAAAGACTGAACAGCATGGACCATATGTCTTTAAAACTCTCAGCTTTTCTGCTCAAGTAACATGTTATTTGTTCCAGGTTCACAGTTCACTCATTCCACTCGACATCCTCCTTGGCACTGTTCAGTTTGTCTGCTGTCTGCACATTTGGGCTTTTGGCAAGTGTAGATGCTCTCAACAAGAACCACTTTTAAGTGTTATTCAGACCCCTGACGGGCCTCAGATTGTATAAAATAAGGATTTGTAGCTCTTTAGGGATGTAGCTCTTTTTGAAGCAAAATATCGTCTCATTTCTTTCCAGCACTTACATGGGGGGAACTAATCCTAGAGCAGGGAGAGGAGGTGAGGACACAAGTCCTTTTCCCAGAGGCTTGGGGAGTAGGTGAGCAAACATTAGGGAGCAGATGAGTGAATCCCGAGCTGTGTTTTCCAATGTAAAATCATTTCAAATTAGTACAAGTTAGGAATTTTACAAACCATTATTATCATTAGAAGGAAGAAAGGGGCTATATAAGTTGACTTGAGAAACCACTACTTCAGGGTGATGGCAAGTGAGAAACCATTTAGGTTCTTAGAAGATATGTTTCCATAGCAATGAGCAATTCTTTATTCTTTATTTAATGGTCTAGTCACATAATGCCCAAATTTATTTAATTTTTGTCAACATATATTGAAGTATCATTTCATAGTGTGATATCTGGAGTTGGGTTCCCCATCCAGTCTTAGAAGGTGATACTACTTTGATTAACGCTCACACCTTGAGCTCCCCAGTTTCTCCGACTTCTTTGGTGTGCGAGGACCCATGCTGTGATAAGTGTGTTTAGTTTGCAGGGGAAGGGCTGGGAGCCCAGCAGGGGACTGTGAACAGAAAGGCCAGGGAATGTTATGGCAACGCCCAGTACAGCTGGCCATCCGGTGGCCTTGCTGTGAGTGATCACCAGACAAGCCTTCTAAAGTGATAGCTACTTACAAGAAGAAGGTGAAATATTCCTCCATAACCAGGACAAGCTACAGCACAATACCTAACAAAGGGTCGGGAGGCAGGGCACTTCACCTTGCTTGGAATTATTCAAGGGGCTCAATAGCTTTGCATAGCAACGGAAGGCTTATTGACTGGAGTTAAAGGCTTCAGGAAGAGGGCAGCCATTCTCTGGGACAGCCTCAAATGAAGTCATTAACCCCCTGAGGGAAAGTGTGAAATTATCTTGTATTGGGGGTTGGATTAATTTGTGTGGCCCTATTGAGATCATTTCCCCTCTTGGCTGGTAGAGAACCAATTTCCTCCTTTTTTTCCCCACACAGTGAGTTTGGAGCCCAGCATCACCAAAACAATGAGGTCCTTGCATTTTCTTCATTACTAGATGGGCTTCTCATCCCCCTTCTAGTACTGTTGCATTGTTGGTTGCTGTGAGACCCACATTCTCTGCATGCTTCTAGGAAGTACACTCTCACAAATCCTTTCCCCTTAAGTTTTGGGAGGAAATGCTGGTCCCTCCATTCTCTCTGCTCTTCTTCTCTCTGGATGAAGGAGCAGAAGTCATATATCTCTTCCTCTGGAGAAGAATTCTTATATTTGAGAGCCTTAGTTTTTATTTAATACAAAGAAATGAGGGTAGTCTTCCCTAAGTTATTTGTTCATAACCATATGGGCTATTCTAACAGTATAACTTCGGACAAGCCACTTAGCTTCTGAGTCACTTTCTATGGACTCAGTAGAAAATAGAAAAGAAAGAAAATTAATTTTTAGGGGAAGGTGTCAGTGGGACAGCCAAAAGCCCTTATTATCTGGTTGGAAGACCTCATGCTTTGGGTTAGGGTAATAACCAGGATAAAGGAAAAAGCAAGGAGTTAGAAATTATATGGAAATGGATGTAGATACTAGCTTGGGTGCTTAAAAAAAGTCTCTAGTGCTTTTTAAGCACTGCGATATCAAGCAATTAACTTGTTCATCATTTTTGAGTCCTAGCTTTTCTGCTTGTAAAATAGAGTAAATAATACCTACCTAATAGAAAAAACTGGAAACAACCTACAAACTACAAATAGAGATGCAGTTAAATACATTGCAGTACATCTACAATATGGTGTAGTATACAACTTAAAAGATAGAGACATGTGTGCTTTTGTGGAAAGATATCCAAAAATACTGAGTGAATAAAAACAAGATGTATAACAATGTATATATTATAATTCCATGTATATATTATAATTCCTTTTGTGTAAATAAGTAAAAAAAAATTACATAAGGCGATAGGCATCCTAGGATGTGTATAACAAGAAGGGGTGATAGGAATCCTAAGAATAGTTAAACTTGAGTTTAGGGAAGAGGAATGGAAAGTTAAGTGTCAGAAGTAAGGCTTATAATTATTTCTATTTTTTGTTTGTTGTTCAAGCTTTCTAGCTAAGTCAATATATTATTTATTTTTTAAACTTCAACAGATTTATTTGCATAGTAAGATTATGGATCTTTTTTTCTTCTCATGTTTTTCTGGATTAAAAATGAAAACCTTTGAAATTGGTGAGGGATTAAATTAACCTGTGTCAAATGCCTGGAGCTTAGATGGGGCTTGGTTAATGTTAATGCAAATAAAACAGAAGGAAGGATCTGAATTTTCTTATTAAGTTTTTAAAAACAGGTAATATTGTTTTAGATAATAATGATTACTATCTACTAGATACTATTTATAATACTATTTATTGTTTTTATTACTATTTTTAGAGAGTGTTTACTGTCTTTTTTTTGTTGTTGTTGTCGTTTTTGGTCTGTGGATGTGACTGTCCTGGAAATGATGAAAGATCACTGGATTGATAGTAGGACCAGATTTGCCAAGAAGTGTGATTTGTGGCAGCTGGTCATTTAATCGTCCTGAGCTTCATTTTCTTCAGCTGTTAGCCAGGAATCTGAATGATCTCTAAGTTTCCTCTAAACCTGAAATTTACATATCCATTTGCTGATGAAGTTGACTTAGCTCAAAAGCAAGAGTGTTAAGAGGTAGACTCTCAGGAAATTAAAAGGCAAGACAGAGAATAAATGTCATAAATTTGAGTTTAGAAAACTGTTTCCTAAAACAGACTCAATCTGGTGCAACCTATACAACCACTAACTCACTCTGCTTCTCAGCCAGGAATTGTAAGCTGTCTCTGCCAATTAACCCATAGATGCATCTCTGCCAATTAATCTATATCATAAAAGGCTGCAAAGTTGAATTTTATATTTCCTTGAGTCGGGTTTTGTTGGCAGTTTTTTCTTTTTGATGATTTGTTTTTAATCTAAAAGGCATACATATTTATTTACTGCATTTCCATTTGCTGGAGTAGTAGGGGCTGGAAAAAAATTAATACTTTTCTTCCCACCTTGTAAATTCTTCTAGCGGTGCTAATAATCAAATTAACTGAGAGATTAAGAAGAAAAATTTAAATATTTTAATACATGCACATGAGGAATTTATATAAGCATGAAAATTCCAAAGACAGTGAGCAACTTTGGGTGTGTGTATATATATATATATAACATTTTGGGCAAAAGAGAAAAGGAGGGAATGGGGTATTAGGTTTCAGAAGTGAGAATGGAGAATTTATAGGTGGTTAAGGTAGAGCAGAACACACAAAGCAGGCAAATTCTTGTCGAGCAACTCAGAAATAATGGGACATCATCAGAGGGGGGAGGTTTCTGGTTAACCAAAGCCCTTCTATGTATCATACTTAATTCAAATTAAGCTATCAGGGTAAGGTGAACATCCTAAAATTGCCTTCCTGAAGTAGAGTTTTCTGTCAGAATCTCTTGGGCAGGAAATGGGGGAGGCTCAATGGTTCTTTCTGATCTTTTTTTTTTTTTTTTTTTAATAACCAGCTTGAAATCATTATTACAAAAGGCAGCTTCAGGGTGGCAAAATTTTGATTCCTTCAGGGTATATAAAGTCAGTTCTACTCAGAAAGGGTCTGTACAACTGAGGCCTACCCTATTATATAGGAGGAATCTGTAAGTATCTTATCTATTTAAAATAAGATGTGTGGTACAGAGCACTGTAGAACCCCCAACAAGAGCAGGATACAGGACAACTGTCCTACTTGCCTCACCCAAGGGAATGACCGACCCCCATTCTTTTAGCAGCTGAGCAATCAGTTAATCAACTGGCTCATTTTTATCAAACTCCTGATGTGTATAGGGATTATTTCCTTCATTCCAATCTTGATACTGTTCTGGCAGCCAGGGAAGCTTGTGAGTACAGCTGCTGGAAGCTGGGAAAGACTTTATTTCCCTCCCTGAGCCTGGCTTCTCCGGGATAAGAGGCATGCAATAGTAAGTAGTGGGCCTGGAGGAGTCTGTGCTCTTTTGTCGTGGCCATTTCCCAGTTTACCCAAAGACAAGTCCCCACATCCACTGTGAGACTTCATTAGACATAGCAACGTGACCACAGTCTTGCATCATGAGGATTGGGGCCTGCCCTGTTCTTTCACGTAGTTTTGCCCTGCCAGTGGAATAGAGCTGATCTGAGGCCAACAGCCAACAGACCAATGTGTTCTTAACACTAAGAAATAAACACGCTAACACTTAAAACATTAACAAGACCAACAAGCAAAATTATAACATCGTGAAGGGAAACAATGATAACATTGTTTTATAGCAAAAGCAGTAATATAAACAAATCACTGACGTGATTTTACATACTTGTAATCATGTTATGGCCAGACTCTGTATATTTTTTTCATATAATTTGACTTTGTGAATATTTTTGTGTTACTTTGTGGCCTTTGTAATTAGTTGCAGCATAATTTAAGGAAAAATAAATATAGTTGTCTTTAGATCCCTTAAGAATTAGCCTTCAGGCATGATAGTAAAAGGTAACTGGATCGAATAAAATGTCTCTAATTTTCATCATAGGTTGTATTTTAGTTATGGGAGTTTGCCACTGCTTATGAGCAAGTTGTAGACTTGATTTTCTTTTTGCTCAAGGTATGTCCATGGGTTTCTTTGCTTCTCTGCAGTGTGTGCTTGAAGTGGGCAATTGCTTGTCTCTTTTGTCATCAGGGGACTCGTTCTTCATTATTAGGAATAATATTCTACCACTTGTCTCACCAAGGGCATCAGGTAGGATTTCTCAACCTCCCAACCTCTTCTCACAGTCATTCTAAGAATTCCCATCAGAAAATGAGACTACTTATTTTTAATTTAAAGGGTTCTGATAAGTATACAGAAGTCAGAAAATGTACCCAGAATCCAGGTAGATTAACAACTAGGTTCCTAAATGTAGGAAATTTCAATGGCATTGTTCTCATTTCATCCTGAGTGGGTTGGGAAGAAGGGGAGTCACTGACTATGGAGCAGACACAGGAAAATCTTCATTTTTGTGAGCAGAGCTCCGATTCTCTGTGGTGGTTGATTGGTTTTAACAGTGTGAGGTCACAGGTCCTTGGGGAAGAGATGCACATCTGGGTAGAAGCTGTGTTGTGAGGGCAGAACTCCCACAGCCAGCCTGGGCCCTGGTCCCTCTCCTCCAGGGACGGTTCCACCAGCTTGCCTGATTTCAGAGGCACTGCTGCCTAAGCAAGAGCCCTCCTCAGTGCCCCATGGGCCCAGCAGCCCGGTCTGTGTGGCACCCGTTAGTCATGCACAGCATTTGTGTTGTCACTGCTTGGAGACCACCTGCTGCTGAGAGAGGGAGAATCAGAGCACAAAGCACCTGTGTGAAACCCTGGATGGGTTAGGAGCGCAGATTGTCAATAGGAGTCCTGTGCATCACCCAGAAAGAAGCAGTCCTTGGAATCCTAGACACAGAGCAAAGGAAAAACCCTTGTGAGACTAACCACACCTAATAAAACTGAAAGCCCCAAGTGACTAATAAACAGACCATTGTCAGACAGGGAAGGGAAGTAGGGATTGTTAAAAAAATTGACAAAACTTTCAAGTTCAATAGAGCAAATAGAACAAATGGTAATGGCAATGACAGGTCTAATTAAGAGTTCACAATTTTGAGTCAGCTAGGTGAGAAGAAGGGCTTTCTTGATTTTTCTTGGTTTGATAGTTCTCAGCTTATAAAACAATTTTTTTTCCTATAATTATATTAAATTACTATCTCCAAAGAAACATTTGGCATATGGGTTTCTTCTGATCTGTCTTCTCCTAACTTGCATGTCTTTCATGTAGCCTGGGAGGATCATTTGCAGTACAGCAGGGATGATGTGGCAGAAGGTTGGCCAAGGCGTGCCATCAGCCAGCCAGTTTGAAGAATATAATCTGACTGTATCCTGTAAGTAGTTACTTTGATTTTTTTATACCAATAATCATGGTTGTCAGAAAGTGGGGGGGGGGGAGGGGTAAAAAAATCACTGCAGGTCAAGACTTGCTGAAAGATAAGTTGTTAATTATGTTACCGTAATTAAGAAGTTGGGGCTGATCACTCAAAGCTTCCCATACATAAAAATCAGCAGCCATTTTAGTTGAAATGCTACATCCCATGACCTGTTTTTAATCAATTTTTCTCCTCCTGACTCTTCTATCAGAGCTCTGCCAATGCCACCATCTTCTGACTTTGAAGCTCTCTTGAGAAAGATAGAAAAAATAAAGGCTAAAAGTCAAGAGCTTTTAATTATGTATATTTGAGGCCAAAAGTACAACGTTGTTTTTTGAGTTTCTCAAAAGGTTCCCTTTAGTGAACTCTTTGATCTGGGAAAACAAAACCAGAAACTAAGACACCCCATATTGATCATGTTCTTAGGAAATCTTACTTAATATTTTATCTAGTCATAAATGCCTGCTTTTCTAATTTTTTCCTGAAGATCCAAGTTTAACATTTCTGATATGTACAAAATAGCAGATCAACTCTCTTTTCCTTGAAATACTTTTATAATGGAATTTCCACATAATGGCCAATGACTGGTTATATTGGACAAGGCTTTTGCTGAACCCCACAGCCAGCTGTGGCTCAGTTATAATAGTTCTGTAAAGTACCATTCATGAGTTCAGGATATGAGTTCAGGAAACATATTATTGTATACAACCATCTTTCATTATAATATTTTATATTATGCAAATAAAATGCCAATAATTTGATATTAAATTGATTATTTGCCAAGCTCAGACACCCATGAAGAATGTTTGCAAATTTATGGAAGAATACAAGGTATCCTAGCCCATTTATAAAGAATATTTTGAAAACAGATTCTAATAAATACTCAAAACTAAAAACTAAAACAAAACAAAACAAAACCCCAGAGGGGAGGCTTCTTGGAAATATCAACAAGACTTGCAAAATCTTAGTTCCTTCAGGGTTAGAATACAATGCAGCTTATTTAGTTTTGGTTTCGTTCATGGATCTACAAGTCAAAGCTTATATGTCTTTTTATATTGGCATCATCTTCTTATTTTGACAATATAGATGTCCTAGATTCTGTGTAGAGCAATACCTCACATTTGGATAATGCTTTTTTATTTTGACATCCCCACCACCACCCCAGACCCCATTTAAAATTGTTTAAGCCTCACTCTAATTCTGTGAGGTAAGTACTATTGTGATTTCTATTTTATAAATGTAGATGTTGAGATTTACAGAGAATTTGGTAAGTTTGGTAAGTAGGCGAGCCAGGACATGATCTTCTGATTTCTGTATCGTTGTACACACTACATCTCTTCTCTCAATGTGTCCAGGCTTACTGTCCCAAGGAGTAGGGTGGAACAGTGTCCATCTTGTGCCCTTATGCTGACACTCTAGTCAACATTCTTCATACTCTTTATTCTTGGAAATTTGCAAGTCCTGTATCATCAAAAAGGACATGTTGACATTCAAATTCATTCAAGATTTTGACCACCACTGTGGACCTGACTCTATATTCTAGACATGAGATACAGCAGCAAACAGGATAGAAAAGGTCAGTCCCTCCTCTTGGGTGGGGAAAATAGAAAATAGATATGTAAAAACAACAATGCTTTCCAATAGTTATATGTGTTGTGGAGAAATTAGAGCAAGAGAATGTGTAAGAGAGTGGCGTGTGGGTGAGTTGGGGGTCATGGTTTAGGTGGTGTGGGAGGTAGTATTTTTAGTAGAGTGCTCATTATTAGTCTGCCTAAGAACATTCAAATGCATATATTTTATAAGTTCTTGGCTGACCAGCATATGGATTCAGCCTATGCATTTCTTGAGATTTTTGATAGGGAATGGTTTTCATTTTATGGATAAAAACAAAACAAAACAAAAAAACAGAGAGAAGTCAAGGAACATGGTCAGGGTCACATAGATGATTTGCACAAGGTTAGGACCAGAATCTAGGTTTCCTGACTCCTATAATTGAGCTTCTTCCATCACACCACACAAGGTTTATCTGTAAGAGCAGCAGAATGGCCAGCCTTTCCTGACTTATGTTGGAGGCCAGGGAAACCCACCCAGGGAGACAAATATCATGTTCTTAATAACTCAGAGCCACATTCCCTGACAGCATGCTCACTGCAAGGGTGTTGTATGCTGTTGCTTATCACAGGATTACAGATTATTTGTTAGAAAAGAGGAATCGAGCAGATTTTAGCCATTGCTGTAGAAACCGTGCATGTGTGTAGAAACTGGGCATGGATTTTTCAGGACTCTGAGGACCTCTGTGCTGTGGCTATTCTTTGTGGAGAATTATAGACAAAGGGTTTGGCAAGGCTGGTGGTTCTCAGGCCACATGTGCCATAGAAACCTAGCCAGGTCAGTTTAGACCAAAACAATCATTTGGTCCAATTCCCAGCAGTTCACCTCTCCATCTCGATGTCAGAGACCTGGAAACACACACTGGCCTCAAACAGAGCCATTCGGCCAAACGTGCTAGAATCTGTCACTCTCACAGCCTGTTGTTTCAGCTCATGTCATCATCTTTGGCTCTACCCTTGGAAAAGAACTTTCATATATTTGAAACAGTAAAACACTTTATTTATATATATTTTTTTACCATAGAAAGAGTGCATGTTCATTGTAGACAACTTAGAAATTATTGAAATATGCATTGATTCATTCAAAAAGAAATTTATATCACTCACTTTAATCTGATAACCTGATAATAATCATTAGTAAATGGAAAATAAAGCCCCAATTTGTTTTTTTTATGATTTCCAATACTTTTTAAAAATAGAAGAATTGGTTCATACTGTAAATTGCTTTGTAACTGACAATTTTTAAATTTTTCTTAATACTATAATAATTATAATAATAATATAATCTGAATTTTAATTGACGGCCTACTACATCTCAGCTACAAAAATTCGTGAAATGGCTGCTATAATTCCTGTTTTACAGCTGAAGGAGCAAGGGTTCTGCGATTATTTATTCTTCTCCATTGTCTCATTAGATAACCTTATTCCAGGCCAGATCTCACATTTCATTTGTAAGCCTGAGCTCAAATTTTTATTATAAGCTCAACCTTTTATCTCAGCTTTAGACTTTTATGTCCAACTGCCTACTCAATATCTCAATTTGGATCTCAAAGGTGCCTAGGATTCAACTCATTCCAAATTGTGCAGAGGTACTCTGCATTGTGTGGCATAAAGGCCTGCACTTCTGTCGTCACAGCATTTGTCTGAGCTACGATATTAGCTGGTCTCCAGTAGTACACTCTTGACCTTCTTGAATTTATTTTTTACACAGCAGACAAAGGATCTCTTCAAAATGTAAATACAACTATGCTACTGCCGACTTATAGCACTTGAGTGACTTTCTTCTGCTCTTCACATAAAGACCAGAGTCCTTAACATGGCCCGCAAGGCCAGCATAATCTGTCTCCCTAGCCTGAGTTCACATTGTGCTCCCCACACTCTGCACTCCAATCACACAGACATTCTTTTAGTTCATTTAACTAAACCTTAACAGGATTTTTGCACTTGCTTTTTTTTCTGACTGAGATGCTCTTCTTACCACCCTTTGTCTGGATTATTCCTGCTTTTTCTTTGGATGTCAGACACATCATTATATCGTTAGATATGGCTTCCTTTATCCTCTGTGACCACACCAGTTTCCTATATTATTCACTCTCTTAGCACCATGCATATATTTTTTTTTGTAGCATCATCAAAGTTATAAACTTATGCCTATTTGAATGATTCTTTAATTAAATATTGTAATGCCTTTAGACTATATGCTTCCTGAGAGTAGAATTGTATCTATTTGTGTCTATTATTATATCTTTATTGCCTAGAGACCTGCATGGTTCGTATTAGTTAATAAAGATGTGTTAGATGAATGAGCTATGTGACTTGTTCAGATTTACCCAGCTAAAATGGCTGAGCCAAAATGGAACCCCTTGTTCTTTCTATTATGTGATAATATCAGGAAGGCATAAAACATTAAACATATTTATATAAAATGTTTAATATTGTCCTCCAACATTTTGACTACTTCCAAAATCTCTGGACCTATCTCTGTATACTCCGAGAACCCTATCTAAGGGAACGATTTTCATTGCTGAAGGGAAACTAGTATAGTTATAACATTGTTTTGATTCATACATCTTGAACTAAAGATATCTTTAATTAATGTCTAGGCTTTGGGTTAGACACTGGGGTGAAAAATAAAAAAGAAACATGGTTCCAGAACAAAATATGGAGAGGCATGAGAGAAGAAGCACAGTGACAATGTCAACAAAGGCAAATTTCACAGTGTTGGTGGTGGTAGATAGAAAACATAGAATATTTTAACTGGAAGATACTTCAGAGGGCATCTAATTCAACCTTCTCATTGTATATATTTCCATGATGTGGCCATGGTCACAAATTTAGCTCTAGGATTAGACTCTACATACCTCCCAATTACTTTTATATTAGTCCATCAACAAGTACTAATTAAATGTCCACTATAAACTCCTACATATTATTATGGGTGATGTAGGAAAAGAAATTTAGGAGTTAGTGAATTAATAATAATAATAATAATAATAATAATAATAATAATAAATTATAATAGTAATAATGATAGCTGCATTTTGTGTTTATACAATGTGTTAATGCTTACACATTATTTTTTGTGTACTTCCTATTATGCAAGTTTCACAAAGCTATTGAGATAGACTGAGACTAATTCTCATAAGCTATATAGAAGAGAAGATTGCATAACTTGTCCAAAGCAACAGGCCACTAAATGGCAGATCTTAGCTTCAGATTCAAGTTCCTAGACTTCAAGTTTGGTGATATTTCCACAGCCTCTTGCCATTGTGTTAAGTATAAAAATTTATGTTACAGTTCTCCAATATCTCTATGAAGTTTCCCACAGAGTAGAGGCTCATCTTCCAAATTTAATATGTTAGAAATAATACAGAACTTGATCTCTCTTGGGCTCAGCCCTTTCCTCTCTCAGTATACGGCTGGAAGCCAGATCTCATGAAGCAGTTTTTCTGTGCCAAGTTCAGCGGGGAGCATTGGATTAAGATTCTCATGTTGACAGCAATTTTGTCTTGTGAAGATGCACCAAGTCTTTTTTATGCATTCCTTTCACACCTGGGAGCATTGGAATAGATTTCTATTTGCAAACATATATACCTTGATACATATATCATAAAAAGCAGAAATGTGGTTTCTTTGAAAATAATTCACTGTTATCCTTCCATTTCAATCAGTTGGTGAGTTTTGAATGTATTTTTTTTTCCAGGGTCCATGAAAAAGTGTTTGTTTTTCCCTCTTTTTTAACTAACTGGGTAACAACATTTCTTTCCTTCTTTTGATCTGACGTTAAGTTTAATGTTTTGCTTCTGTCTGCTATTCCAGCTGGTAACCTGCAGTTAGTTGGATGAAAGAAGCTTTCTCTCAACTCAGGCAATGCACCAAGTCCCACCCAAAAGACAGATACACACATACATACACAAACACTGTGGAGTACAATAGTTTGACGTACAGGATGCTCTGCATAAAGAGGGCAGTTCATTTCCACCCACAGTCCTCTGGAGGCCAGTTCAGGGCAGTGAAATTGGCTGCTATCCATGCAAAAGGAAGGTCTGGGTCAAGAGGAAGGAATATCCCATCCTGAGGAAGAAAGATTAGGTTTGTTCTGTATTATTTTTTGGGAATAGCTTCCAAATTTACAATGCACTGCAGCTCTTAATTTAGCTTGCTATCAGTCTAAGCTTACTAAACTGTATTTAGAATAAAGACACATTCATTATTGTTATTAAGTAATATAATTTTAGAACTATTACTAGACTAAAATTCAGGAATATGATAATATTTAACTAGAAATATGACTAATAAAGATCCCCATGTTTCCACATTTAGCTATTAAAGACTGATTAAAAGTAAATAGCAAAATAGGGAAACTTCTTTTGAGTGATATAGTAAAGAATGAATTGCTTTTAGCAAGCATTGTTTGGTTGAATGAGCTACTCAGATGACAGATTGCCTTTTCAGATTTAGTCACATTTTGTTTAGATTAGAGACTGAATATATGGCATTTTATTTTGTTTTTTAAATTTAGGTTGGGTAAAGACCAGGCGTTACTCTTAGTTATCACAGGACATGCACAACTACTTTAGTATAAATCAACTGGCAACCATCTCAGACCCTGAAAATGTGGGGTAAAAACCATAGATGAAATACTGAGACTAGGTAGCCTCAGGTGACTCAAACCTTCACTCAAATCTAGCATATAACATAGTTTGTTAACATTATGGATTTTCTTTCCCCTTTCTTATATGCATATTTCTTGTTTTTGTTGTTATTTTGTTTTCTTGCCTAATTGCTTCAGCTAAGACTTCCAAAACCATGTTAATTAAGGATGATGACTATAATTATTTTTGTCTTCTTTTTGTTAAAAAATCTTCTGGTTTGCTATTAATCATAATGCTGGCTGAATGTTTTAAGTTTATATTCTGTCTCTGTCACTGAAAGTTGCAACACTAATTGATAATCTCTAAAGAAGAGACTTTTGGGGCAAAGCATTTTATTACTTCTTTGATTTAAGACCTGTATGGTTCTCAGTCATTGTAGCCTAACCATCATCAATGACTAATTAGCCTTATCTAAGTCTCTAGGACCAGTTCCTAACCTGGGTCAGGAGAAACTTTTGGAAGTCTAGCCCAGTATACTAAGATGCAGTGTTAAGTTGTCTTTAATGGTAGCCCATCACTAGACTAAGGCTCTTGCTCTGACATATATATTTTTATATTGTTCTCAAGATTTAGCCTTCATTGTGTCCCAAGTTCTAGTAAGTGAATCTCTGTGCTTGAGTTTCTGTCTCTATAAATTGCCTATGACAGATACTGGTTAGTGTAGTGGATCTGGACCAGAGGGCCTGGGTTCAAATCCTGTCTCTTCTTATTAGCTGCTTGATCTTAGGCAAGTTATTTAATGTTTTTGTGCTTTTTCAATAGTCAAATTAGGATAATAGCACTAGACTCACAAGATTGTTGTCAGATTTAAATTAAATAATATAAAGACCTTAGACAGATACTTGGTACATAGTGTGGCACTCACTAAAGGTTTGTAGTTATGATTGCTAATGGAAAATAGAAAATATAGTAGTACTATTATCTATTTTAAATTGCACTTGACTTTCTTCTGTCACACTCCCCCCACCCCCGACACCAACAGAACTGGATGTCCAGTACTTGATTGTCATCTTTGTGGTTGAAGATCTGCTACCTGCCAATTGGCTTACTTTGATATGGCATCCCACCACAACATGACATGTTGAACTTTAGAATAATAAGTATTCTAAAACTGTCCTACTGCCTTACCTTGGGTTATAGTATTCTATCGTGGGTTGAAATTTTCTTCAAAGACTCATTTCAGAGTTTAATTCTACTGCCTACTTTCTATTCCACTGCTATAAGTCTTCTCCCATCTGATGTTCATGGCCTTTTTTTTTTTTTTTGATAGCATCTGACATACGCATATAACTTAGTGTTTTTCCAGAAGCAACACTGATTTGGGATTAAGGATATTGTTCCAGCTCTGAAAATCACTTCTATTTATCCTAAATCAGAGTTCACAAGATAAAATTATATTAATTAATCAATTTTCTGATGTACCTCACATTTATTTAACCTATTATTTAGGATTGACACTCTGCCTGGACATAGAAATAAATACGAGATAATGTAAAATGTCGCCAATGACCTGACAGAACTCACAGTTTATTTGAATAAGGCAAAGACCTTGATTGTCCAAGGATAAGCTGTGGAAGTGAAGGTATGAATAGACAGATTAGTAGGAAAGTGAGATCTGGGTTGAATCATGCAATTTTTAAATAGGTACAATGAGTTTTGAATTTTTTTTCTAGTATCCATAAAAAAATATTTGCTTTCTCCTTCTTTTACCTAGCTGGGTGCCAACATTTTCTTTCTCTTTCTCTTGATCTGAAGAAAGAGGAGCATGTTCCAACTGGGGTACTAACATTGTTAGTAGATTTGAATTTGGTGATATTAATTACAACTAACATAATGAATTCAATTCTATTTTCATTATTTTTCCTTACCTATGTATTAACTGTACCATTATTTACTTACTAGTTCTAAGTCCATGTTCTTTTGTTTAAATAACTGTATTAAAATTTTGTTATCACTATCTTGAATAGAAAAGCAATGTACCTTGATATAAAAAGATAACACAAAAATATAGAGACTATTTAAATATTTTAAATGTTAATCTATAAGTCACCTAAAATTATCTCAATACCACTGCTGGGGAACTCTGGCCTTGCCATTCTGATGTTCCTTTGGGAAAACACTTACTGAGGTTTCTGTTCAAATACTGCTTGATAATTCATGCTCTTAATTCTAGTCATCTGCCATCTCTCTGTTCCTTACTTTGTTTTATTTTCTTCATAGCATATATTATTTTCTAAAATTGTATTCTTTGTTTCCTGCCTTATATCTTTTTTATTTATGACTAAAATATAAACTGCAGAAGAGCAAGGACTTTGTCTTATTTACTCTTGTTCCACAGGACTTGGTGTATATTAGGCACTCAACTGCCTGACTTTCATGGCAATATGGTAAGAAACTGCTCTGATGCAAAAATCTGGGCTTAGACAAAGTCACCTTGCTTGCTAGCTCAGAACTTCATGGCGTGATATTATCTTTTCTGTGTCTTTGGTAGTCTACTATGACTTTGGACTTTGTTTCCTCACCTGGGCCCATGAGACCTTTATATTACTTTGAATCTCTGTAGATCTTAAGAACTTTGTATTCCACTTTCATGTACTCATTTACTTTTTAAAGTCAACCTACTGGCTCCAATTCCATTTTTACCTATACTACTTAACAGAGCACTTAATGGATTTCTCTGTTCAAATAGATTTCTGTCCCGCCCATCATTATGCATCCAAGTGGCAAAAAGAGACATTTAGCATTTGTCCAGCAAAGGGCAGCTGAAACAGTTCTATTATCCTCTATTGTATGCTCTAACATTTAAAAAATAAATAATAAGACAATGGCAAGTATATTTATTCATCCATGCCAAGAGCAGCTTTAGCTAAAGACTTAGATATGTCCCTCCATTTTAGTTCTTGAAAGCTGTATTTTTCATTCTTAAGACAATAGATGTAAAATCATCAAGAATGATTTTCAATAGATTTAGATGAATTATTATTATTATTTTTTAAAGTTTTGCCTAATATTTATATACCAATCAGAATCATTTAAAAAGATAATGTGATCTATGAGATAGAGAAATGTTATTTAAATTATTTCCATTTTTATTCTTCAAAGACTTGGTTTATTTTTTCCTGCCTAATTAGAAAATGGTGAGTCAAGGAATGAAAGCACATACTTACTTCCTGTGACAAATCCAATGCCCGTTAAGGCTGATTGATTAAAGAAGCCATACTTCTTGGTGATATATGACTCCAAATCTACGATAAGACTCATGCAGTTCCAATGAAATCTTTCATTTCATGGAAGAGGAAACAAGATTGCAAATTTGAGAGTGGGTGATAATGTTTAGTACTGGATGCTATTTATAATCAGGGGCACAGGAAGTTAATTAGTTGTTTTTAATACTGTGACTGAGCTGATCCCAACTGAAAGAGTGTGTATGATTTTATAAATGAAAAATATTTTTTAAAGGGCTGAGAAATTTTATGGTTTTGGTAAAGTTAGGAGGAAAGTATAATTAGTGGTAAAAAAAAAAACAATGGGCTATTTTGATTGTATAAAAAGAAGATTGTTTTAAATTTATTTTATTTTAATAACATAAGTAACGTACAATATTTGAAGGAACTTGTACATGCATTTGTAGAAAATGGGACATTTCTAACTAGGTACTGATTATCAATGGCATAAAATAATGTTATATTCTCCAAGCATACAAAGCATCTACTCTGTGAGAATAAGTATGAAATGTGATAGTAACTGACCTAAGCTACAAAGATACTCTTTAATACACTGTGGGAATATTTTATTAGTGAATAGTCATGTGGCCTGAAAGAGTTCATTGATGTAGTTTTATAAAGGGCTTAACTTGCTCCCAGAGAGCCATTCATGAAACTAGCAGGATTTGGCTGATTATGGAAAAGAATAGCCCTCATGACAAAAGTGAAAATTCTAAGTGTTGCTGATAGGGAAGCCCAAGGTCAGGAAAAGACCCATCTGATTCTAAAAGGCAAATATCAGGACAATAATAAGAGGAATTACCTAGATGGTGGCCTGGCATCGAAACAAAACAATTTGCATCGTGCTTTCTATACTTATTTCCTTGAGTCTTAGAAATCAGCAGGTTTAAAATGTTGAAGTGTTTTGACCAAGATGACTAATAATAATAATAATAATAACAATAACAACAATAATAATAATAATAATAATAATAATAATAATAATAATATATTTATCCACATCCTGCGGTGTGCCAGACACTTTGCTGCTTGTTTTACATGTGTTGTCTGACTTGATTCTTGCAGGAGCCCTTACGAGTTAACTTTATTACCCCCATTTTTAAAAGGACACTAAATCTGAGAGCAAAGTTCTAAAACTTGTCCATGGTAGCACAGCAGGGGAAGTGGCAGAGGCAGGGCTGAAGCCTGGGTGTGCTGAGTTCAGGAGTAAAGATCTCAGTCCCACTCTATTAATTCTCTCAGAATTCTGTGTTTTAAAATAGTCATTTATCCAAGTTACCTGCATGCTAATTCCTGAGAAAGTGAAAGACTAGTTCTAGAGGTTATAATAATTGAAGCATCAATTATCAGTATATTGTTTAAAAAAAAATGAACAAGCAGTATAGATAGTAAAAGTATGTTATTTCTAGCAAAATTTCTTCCAAAATATATTTCTTAAAACATTAGTCCTGTGGTATTTCAAAATTTTCTGGTATAAAATAAGTTTCTGAAGAGTTGGGTTAAATACAGCTGAACAGGTTTTTTAGCTGCAGGCCACCATAGAACCTTTTTGTTGATGTCCATTGTGATGGAGTGAAAAATGGTACACAACTTTTTCCAAAGTTGCTTAACCACAGGACCCTCATTTGAGACATGTCTAGAAGAAGCTAACAGGGCATATTAGTCAGGGTTCTCTAGAGAAACCAATAGGAGCTATACATGTATTAATTAAAGAAATTGACTCATAGTTTTAGATGCTGAGAAGTCACAATATCTACCAGCTGTAAGTTGGAAAACCAGGAAAGCCAGTGTCCAATTCAGTTCAAGTCTTAAGCCCTGAGAACAAAGGGTACCAATATTTGAGGACAGTGCAATTTTTCTTTCTTTGCTAACCTACATAGTAGATTGAATGTGAAAATAGCAGAAACAGTCTTATTCAGTTTGTTTTTCTTGTGCCTAGCACAGTGTCTGCCATATAGGAGTTTACAAGATGACATTAAATATAGACTCCATATTCTCAGTTTTCTTTCATTCATGTGGCTTTGTAATTCATTTCCATTTGAAAAATAAAAGATCAAGACCACAACAGGAGAAAAAAGATCTTGAATTAAAGGGACAGTTGGATGTTGTCCCCTTTAGCTATAGCTGAACGCAGAGCCTGGAATGGATCATGAACAGTCTGTCAGGCTGCCTTAGTCACCTTAATGATCCACACAGCTAGTGGCTTAATTGATTGGGCCACTGGGAACATTATTGATCATGGAGATGAACAAAATAATTGGAGCAGCCAAATTGTGTCTCAGTTCACTAAACATGTGCCTGTTTGATGAGTGCTCTTGTAGTTCGGTGATTTTTCTTTATTTGTTACAGAATTCTAGTGTTGGAAAGGGCCTTAGAGATTATCTGGCATAATATTTTTATTTTATAAAATATTTCATAGCTCAGAGAAGTTAAGTCTTGACTCAGGACACGTGGCTAGCACTAGTCTCACGGCTCCTAATACCTTATTCTTTAACCAACACTACAGTGTGAGTGAGAAATAAGCTTCTGTTTTGATTTGCCATTGAGATTTTTTTTACCTGTAACTGCAGTGTAACCTAGCCCAGCCCGTATGATCCTGTATATGAACAACTTTATCAGTAATAGATTTCTATGGACATGAAAAATCCTGTTGGAAGGAAGAGGTGGAAGTAGCACCTAACTCTTATCTGCATGGTCAGTTTTTGACCATTCACTATTTCAAAGAGACTCCTAGTGTGTGTGCATGTGTGTGTGTGTGTGTGTGTGTGTGTGCGTGTGTGAGTGTGTGTGTGGAGGTTATTGTTTTTATTGTGTTTATTTAATTTTATAAATATTATATATCTTTCTTGAGATTTAGAGCCCTTTTTGGGAAATTTGTGGTTTGGAAATATTTTCTTAGAGAATACTTGGTAAAATCAAGGAAAATAATGTATAGTTAAAAATCTCAACTATTATTTCTTAATTATGAATCATGTGATAGGGTAGATAAAAATCAAAGAAGAGAGTATATTAAATCATTCAACAACCTTTTATTTCTATTTCCTTTTTTAATCATCAAGGTTAATATATAAGAATTTCAAGCTATTAAAAGAAGTTAATAATAAGCTTAAACTTAAAAATAATACACTTATTAATAAACTTACACTTTGACAACATAGACTGAAGAGTATACACTTCTAGCTAGCAAGTTGATTCATCTTACCTACAATCTTAGAGATCTCACAGCTCTTAGGTATAGAATAGATCTGAGTGTGCAAAAGGGTGCAGAGAACTGACTTGTGTTACCAAAGTGGTTGAGACTGGGTCCCACCAGCCAAAGTTCTGTTCTAGTCCAGATCCTGTTCTTAAGATGCAATAGAAATGATGCATGGATGACAGTGTTGGGTCCAACACCCAAACATGCAGCTGGATACCTGTTCTACCAAATCAGGTCTACTGGAGACAGACACTTGAACAGGAGGTAGGATTGTATTTTTATTATGTTCTTAGGCTTCCCAGAAACAATGACATTTTCTGAAAAGCTTAGTAACACTTTCAGAAGTTCCAGTAATTATTTCAGACTCTGTAGACTCTGCTAACAATAACACAGACTTTGGAAACCTCCCAGAAGCTGTTTGGCAGAAAGAAAACGTTCCATGCACCTTATGATTCACATCTGACTATTCACCTTCCCATATTCCACAGCCATTTCCCTACCCTCTGCTATACTCATTCTCTTCCCACAGCCTGGGTGGCCCTTATTTCTCTTTTTACCTCATCCTTCAAGGTTGAGTTTAAATGCACCTATTTCCTTGGTTAAGTCCTTCTAAAAATGTTAAAACCTACATTTACTTTATAGCTCAAATTCACTCCTAGTTATTTACCCAATGGAAATTACCACATAATCCACAAAAAGACTTGAACCATAATGTGCATTATAGCTCTGTTTATAATAGCTAGAAAATGCAGACAACGCAAATGTTCATCAACAGAGCCTATATAGACAGATTATGGTATATTTAGTCAATGGAATACTATTCAGAAATTAAAAGGAAGCAATTACTGTTTTTTTTTTAAATTAGTTTCAAGTATACAGTACATTGTTTAGATATTTATATAGTTTATAAAATGATCCCCCTAATTGCTCCTTCTCTCCTCTAGTTTTCCACTTAGCCAATATATTAATGCTCACTCCATTCCCGATACTGTGCTCTCTATCCCCGTGACCATCTATCAACTACTAAATTTGTGCTTCTTTAACCCTTCACCCCATTCTCCCATTCCACCAACACCCCATCCCCTCTGTCCATCACCAAATTGTCCTCTATATTTGTGAGTCAATTTTTGATTAGTTTGTTCTTTTTGTTCCTTAGATGCCATGTATAAGTGAAATTATATGGTATTTGTCTGACTTATTTCACTCAGCATAATAGCCTCTAGGTCTATCCATGTCATTGCAAATGGTAGGATTTCATATTTTTAATGGCTGAGTAATGTTCCATTTTATATATATATATATATACCATAATTTCTTTATCCAATGGTCTGTTGATGGGCATTTAGGTTGCTTCCATATCTTGGCTATTATAAATTTTGCAGCCATGAATATTGGGGTGCATAGATTTTTATAAATTATTGGTTTGATTTTCTTTGGATAAATACCCAGAGTTGCAATGCTGGGTCAAAAGGTATATCTATTTTTAATTTTTTGAGAAACCTCCGTACTGTTTTCCATAACGGCTGTACCAATTTGCAATTCCACCAACAATGTATGAGGGCTTCCTTTTCTCTGCATCTTCACCAGGGTTTGTTGTTTTGATTTATTGATGATAGCCATTTTGACAGATGTGAGGTGATATTTCATTATGGTTTTAATTGATATTTCTCTGATGATTAGTGACCTTGAGCATCTTTTCATATGTCTGTTGGCCATCTGCATTTCCTCTTTGGAGAAGTATCTATTCAGGTTTTCTGCTCATTTTTTATTGGATTGTTTTTTTTTGTTGTTGTTGAGTTGTATGAGTTCTCTATATATTCTGGATATTAACCTCTTATCGAATGTATCATTAGTGAATATCTTCTCCCAATCAGTTGGTTGTCTTTTTGTTTTCTTTGCTGTACAAAAACTTTTTAGTTTGATATAGTCCCATTTATTTATTTTTTTCCTTTGATTCCCCTGCCCAAGGAGCTACATCAGAAAATAAATGTCTAATAGTGATACTAGAGAGTTTACCACCTATGTTTTCTTCTAGAATTTTTATGGTTTCAGGTCTTACATTAAAGTCTTTAATTCATTTTGAGTCTATTCTTGTATACGGTGTATGAAGGTGGTCCAGTTGCTTTCTTCCTTTATTTTTTTGCATGTATCTGTCTAATTTTCCCAACACCATTTATTGAAGAGACTATCTTTACCCTGTTGTATATTCTTGCCTCTTTTGTCATATATTAAGTGAGTGTATAGGCATGGATTTATTTCTGGGCTGTCTATTCTGTTTCATTGATCAATGTATCTGTTTTTATACCAGTACTATGCTGTTTTGATTACTGTAGACTTGTAATATAGTTTGATATTAGGTAGTGTGATACCACAATTACTATTTTTATAACACATAGATACATTGAGCTGGTGAAATATGCCAGAAACGAGAGTGCACACAGACTATTTCTGTTATATAAACTTTAATAACAGGCAATACTAATCTATGGTGAAACAAGTCAGAATGATGATTGTCTTTAGCCAAGAGAAGAGTGGAGATTGACTGGAAAAGCCTGGAGGAAACTGGAATGATGGAAATGTTCTGGGTCCTGACAGGGGTTTGGGCCCTACAAATGTCTGCATTCATAAAAACAGCAAATTGGAATGGCTTAAAATCCATGCATTTTACTTTTTGTAAATTAAAATAATTAAAAAGAAAAACACAAAAAAGAACACATTATTTTTTCTAGTTTTTAGCTTTGATCATTGCCTATTACTTTAGGCTTCATGCTTTCCCAATCACCATTCTACAAACTCACTAACAGAATGACAATATAGTATCAATTAATTACACTTCAAGTCTAGTAGTGAATGTGAAGTGTTTTAAGTTCAAAATATTTCAGACATTAGACCGAAGATAAGAAAGATATTTTGGGGTATTGCAAGGCTCTTTATGGTATATCTGACAACATGGTCAGGTTACTTATTCATCTGTGAAGGTTATTGCTGATACCTGTATAGTTATTTTTTAAAGACAGTTTTCTATTTATCTTTCTTTTTATTTCCTCTCACCCCTGCATGCAGAATTGTGTCGATGTGTTTGATTAACACACACAATCTTCCTTTAAAATCCACTCTTAGAAATTTCTGCTAAATCTCTTTCTCTTATGGAACTTCTAGATATTTTATTATTTCCCTTGACATGTCTCCCCCACTAGGCTTGGAGCACTCTTAAATGTGGCAAGTAGCATTATATCATTTTGTTTCCCCAGTATAGGATCTGAAAATGATATAAGCATTCAATATTGTTCATTGAATAAATTAATACATGTCACTTTTTTTTCTTATATGGCTGGTGCAGTGAAAAAGAGCTACATTCAGAAGCAAGAACTTTTGGATGGGTTGTGTTTTGCAGTTATATTATCTGTCCTCATTCCTACCTTTGCCTTCCCATATAACTATTTTATGACCACATCAGTAGAGTATAAGTGTTTTTATTAACTTCATACTAGAGAAGTCTTTGGGAAAAAAAATGACATTTTAAAATGAAAATAATTTGAACCAAAAAAAAAAAAAAGGATTACTTTTCAAACAAGATTACTGAGTTTTAAACCTTGGCCTTTTACTTTATTGAAGTCAATGTTTTTTTCAAGAGGCTTCTCAAAACACAATATGTTCAGATTGAATTGGGCTTAAAATGTAATATTTAAAACAGCAACATGTCTGACAGATCTCAGAAATGAAATATGTCCATTTCTTTTAGCAAGGAGCAGAAGGCGATATAAAGCAGCTGCAAGAATTAATTCACTGAGATAGTTGACATTTTTGAGCTGACTGCCTCTTAGAGAAAATGATGTCATCCTCCAGCAGCCTAATGACAGTCATCAGCCTGAGAGGACACATGCTAATAAGGTTCATTGCTCACCTAGTTTTCTTTTTTGTTTAGCCAGAATGTCCTTGGATGTCCATAATTTGGCGCTGTGCTCCTAGCATAATTTCTAAGAGGGGCTGGAGTGTGAAACTTAGGGAATGATGTTTTTTCTTGTCTGAAAATTGAATTAATAGGTTTCTACTTTCTTCTTGTGACTCAAAATCCTATTTCCAGTTTGCTCATAAATAACCAAATTCTGGTTGACTTTTCTTTCTAAAGTATTGAGACTAGTGTTTAAATTGTGAAAGACCACTGCTTCAAGATATTGGGGCAGCTCTAACAATAAAGAATGAGAGGTGGGATAAAAATCTAAAACTTCATTCTTATTCATAAAGAAAGAACATTGAGTCTAAAACTTTTAGAATATTGAGGATAGGTGTTCTGGAATTGGCTTTACTCCCAAACAAAATTATGATTTTCAAAGAAGTTTTAAGTTGCATTTTTGTGGACCAGATATGAAGAAGGGAACAAGTAATACCAGCTCAAGAGAATGAGCAACTGCAGCTCACTCACGCTTCTCTGACAAGGGTTTTTGACTCCTATCAGAACCTGTATTGAACAAAAAGCCTATTACATTTCCCAGGAATTTATATCTTTGTCTCTTCCCCGGCGCACAGAACCAGCACAGACTCTTCTGAGCTGTTATGCACTAGGGACATCCAGATGTATGCACTAGTACCTGCACTTCTCCCTTTCCTAGCAAGGCCCACCGAAAATATTTTCATTGAGAACTGTCCTGAGCAGATAAAATATATTGGCTAGGGACCAAATAAAAGAAGTGAGCCATGAGTTTTGGAGGAAATCAATGAGTTGCAAGTTTAGGAGGACTATAGTTCAGAGTGGAATTTATTGCCAAAGAAGTTTCACCTTGCCCTACCTTTGGCCTCCTACTTTTACTGGAGATGAACTTCTAGAGAAAGGAGCTCATATTACACCTAGATGAATGCTTGAGAGTTAGACATTTGGACCCAACTGACAGGAGAAAAACTATCTCCTTAGCAATTATAGTGCTCCAGACCATTCCTAATGGCTCCCTACACTGGAGGGCAGGTCAGTCACGGAACCAGTGACCAATGGCGTTTTATTGATAGTGTAATGACAAAGCAGGTCTTGAATAAATCTGTGGAAGCATAGATTTAACAAATCTAATAAATTAAATAATTATAATTATAATATGTCTTACATTCAATTTAATTGACACTTATTTAACCCTTTATGAAAGGCCTCTTCTAGGCTCTGGAGGAGGGACAAGATAAAGAAGATATTGCTCTTGCCTTCAGTGCAATCCAAATGGTACATAAATAACTTACACATCACATTTTTTCAGTCTTCACATCAATCCTGTGAGTTGGGTATTATTATTTGTACACCTTTGCCTCAGTGCAAACTTTTTCTTTTGTCTGTGCTTCAATTTGTTTTTTGTAAAATGGGTATGTTAGATTAATAATGATAACAATAGCTAACATTTACTGAGTATGTATTATTTTCCAAGTGCTTTGGAAAAATTGACTAATTTAATCCTTAGGGCAACCCTATAAATTCTAGCCACTTTTAACAGAAATGCAGCGGGGCTAAGTAACTTGCTTGATGTCAGAGCTGGAACTCAAATCTTCTAGCTCCAAATCTAGTACTCTTCCCAAGATACCATGATGCTTTCCTTTTGAATGGTTAGCAGCATGTCAGATAGAGAAAGGATATGTGGAGTCCATGGGAGGGGACATTACTTCTGGCAGCAGAATTCTGGAAGCTCTCTGCTGGACTTGGAGTGTTGGCTGGACACCTGGAGACTCATCTCATGTTTTACCATGGACAGAGAAAGCAACCCAGCAAGCTTCCTTTATACACAACTTTCTGGCCCCTTGTGGCCATCAGCAGCTTTTTCTTCTTCCTTAATACCAATGCTTATTCTTGACAACTTTGCAAGTAGGAAATCCTATTGACTAAATTGTTGATGTAGTTTTTGTCTAAGTCAGGAAAAGGGGACTCACGGCTCCATTTGGGGCAGGATTAGGTGCAATAGTTATTCACTGGGAGAGGCAGACTGGTTTTGGATGAGGGTCAGAAAATGTGTTATGGTCTTGACTTTCTTTAATGCCTTTGGACGAGCATTCTACTTACTCTAGGTTCATTTTCTCATCTATAAAACAATATCTCATGGACTTCAAACCATTGTCAGTAGTCTCCAATGAGACAAGAAATGTGAGAGTGCTTTGTGAAAGACTACACAAATGTAAAGTACTAGTATCATTCAGTATTTTCTCTTAGGAAAAATTGATTTAAAAATATCCCCTAGATTTTGTTTTAGATATCGTGGAAGATTCTTTCTTCAGGGAAAAAGAAGACCCTGAAATACCAATTGAAATCAGAATTTTTGCAGCAAATAAAATACCTACATGTTATGTAACATGCAATCTTTAATCTTGAAAAAATTTGCTTAAGAAACTTTGAAGAACCAGCTCTGACTATTTGATATCTGACCTTCATTTTTTAAACTAGGCATCAAAACACTTAGAAAAAACACGGTAGGTAAGATGAGCACAGAAGAGGGGTGGTAGAAATCCCATCCCCATATGTCAGGACATTAATGTTGGAAAGAGAATCTCAGATTATATGACTCTGGGACACAAAAAATAAGAGAAAGAGTTGAACTTAAATTTCCATGTTGACAGGTAAAAGAGTATTCAAACTCTTCTAGTCAAGTGGCCCACAGTGCAGGACCAAAGAAATACTTCCTGGTCATTGCCAACAATGTAAATCCCACAACAAGGCAGAAACAGTCACGGCTTCATTAACATTCCCCCTTGGTCTCAGTTCGCATCTCTCTATCCTTTTTCTAGCTTTGAATGGAAGTTTCCTGGGAAACCTTTTCTATGAATGGAATGTATGAGGTTTGTCTCATGGGAGAAAAATAAAGAAAACACCACAACAAACCATAACAAACTTCTTCTGAAATATTGCAGTCAGGAGCAGATAACACCTATCTTTTTTCAAGAATAGGTTGGAGATTGTGATGCGCTGGTATTCAGTAATACTAAGAGTGTTGATCCCTCAATTTAACAGCAGAGTTTCCTTTCTTACTGATTGAAAACATTAAAAGGAGTTTAAAATTACTTAGGTAAAAAGAACTATGGTGGAGCCTTCTCAGTCACAGATAAGCATCAACTCTTTCTGATCTACCTTATTGTCAGTTAAGTAATGGCTCAGTTAGTGCATTGTTCTTGTCGTGCCAACCAGAAGGGACAGCAAACCTTATCCACAGGCTCCTGTTACCAGCAAACACCCTCTTCCATTAGGGGTGGGCCCAAGGGACACAATCAGTGCATTCACCAATTAAAAGAAGGAACAGTCGACATTTATGTGAGTTATTGATATACCTTATCCCAGTAAACCTTGGTTTTTATCTGTGCATTGCTATCCAATTAAAGAAAAAGTAATGAGAGAGAGAGAGAGAGAGAGAGAGAAAGAGAATATGAAGATATGACTACTGAGCTGTATTGCTAACAGAAGAAACAGTTGATGGTGAAGTGGGGATAGACAACGAGTGATTAAAATCTGGCTTTTATTTTTCTGCAGCAGTTTCTTTGTTAACTTAAGCATTCTATTTCTGAGCTGGGTGAGGCATGTCTTTTTTTTTTTAAACAGCTTTATTGAGATATCATTTACATATAAAATTCACCTGTTTAAAGTATACAATTTGATGGTTTTTAGTTTATTTATGGATTTGTGCAACTATCACCATACTCTTAATTTTAGAACATTTTTATAACTCCAAAAAGAAACACAGTACCCATTTTCTGTCAACTCCCCATTTCTCCCTTGCCACATCAGCCCTAAGTAACCATTAATTTACTTTCTATCTCTTTAGATTTATCTACTGAATCTTTCACACAGAAACGTGCAGTAAGCAGTTTTCTTTCACTTAGCATAACATATTTAGGGTTCATCCTTGTTGTAGCAGTACTTCTATTTTTTTTTGTCAAATATTATTCTATCATGTGGATATATCATTTAATTTATTTTCTCCTGAAATGGTCGACATTTAGATTGTTTCTACTTGTAGGCTGTTTTGAATAATAACCTACTATTAACACACACTACAAGTTTTGTGAGGAAGTTTATTTTTGTTTCTCTTTGGCATTTGCCTAAGTGTAGAACTGCTAGGTGATGTGGTAACTTTATGTTTAATATTTTGAGCAACTTGCAAACTGTTTCTTAAAATGGCTAATGCGTTTTATATTTCCACCGGCAATGTGTAAGAATGAGACCTGTCTTTTTTGCAATTTTCTCCCATTTCTAGGATTCGGCCGGCAGCTCACGTAGACAGGTATTAAGGAAGTCTCCTTTCTCTTCTCAAACTACAGATATTTATGTAGTTTGTTGTCTAATGAGCAGATGCTACCAGCTAATGAAGCAAGAATACTGATTTTTTATTTGATTTTTAATAACCTTAAATATTTATAGCAGAATCTTTATAGATTTAGTTTCTGTTTATATGTTTTAGAGTATTGAAGTTCTTTGCTTTTTAAAATTCACATTCCTTGCTGTTTTTTTTTAATTTAATGATTTGTTCTTCAATTATAAGTCATTATGTCTGTTTAAAAAGCAAGTCTATATTTGCATTTCAGGACATATCTTTCATATTGATTCAAATCAATTTGATTCTACATACATAGAAATATTTAGGATATAGTATAAGACAGCTAATTTAAACAGAACAATATTTAGTTTTTGAAATTAAAGTGTATGTAAACTTCAGTTATTCCTGACTTGAAAATGTTAGGGTTAGAATAAATTTTAGTGACTCAAATGTTATTCTGTACACAAAATCCTGATCTTATAAATATATTGTATAATGTTCATAACATAAACCTACTTTTAAAAGTGAATTTGTCCATATATCTAGATTTTTTTATTGTGCTTACTTAATGTGAAGGATATTTCACAAACCAATCTTTTTCCTGTTGTGGACGTTAGTTGGCCTGTAAGTTATGGGTCCAGCTAAACTGCATAGACCAATTTGGAGCAGCATCCTTAATGAGTAGTGAGATTTCTCACTCTCTAGATACTATCACCTCTGCCATTTGAAACCAAGGTTTCTAATGACATGTGTTGAAGGACAAGGCTTGATTTCAGGTTTCCCTTTGTCTGTTTCATCTCCATTTTATGACCCTGGATTATGCAGAAAATATACTGCTTTTAGTAATCTGTCCCCCTGTGCCAGACCTTGGCTGTCATACTACATTATAACTGATGGTTTAAATGCTTCTTTTACATAAGAACTATTTTCTTCCCACTGATCCCTCTAAGATATTCATGGCTAACTAAAAATAATGCTGAATCTGGTACTCAAGCAAAGTTTCAAGGTTAACATGAAAACTATTATCACTTGTTAATGCTGTATAAAAATCTGTTTTATCTTTGTAACAATCCTTTCATTAAAAAAGCATTGCAATTCTTGTGTTACACTAGTGTTTTCTCAGTTATCAAGCGGACTATGGCTTGCTGGCAAGAAAACAAGTTATAATTATTTGCATGCCAGTATGCATTTGTTTCCATCTAAACTGATAAACAATTAATTTATGATAATCAATTGTGACAGCAAAAAAGAATTTCTACCCTGGCTTATATTTCTAACAACAGAGAAACACAAGTAAGTTTGATTATGTCTTGTGTGTCCAGTGAAGTAATTCCTCTATTATTGGCTTTTAGCAAGAATGTAATTAAAACTGAGAGAAAAAACATTGGCAGTCAACATTGTGTCATATTTATTTCAAATGTAATGTCAAATGTTCATAGATGGTCATTTAGGCATTAAAAAAGGTCCAAGATTAGAGGCCATGGGGGTTATATTCATTTTCCTGCATCCTCAAAGTAAGAAGGGTATATATAAATAAAACTACTGGCTTAATGAGGTACTTGAGTTTCTTAGTAAGCCAACAATGGATAAGATGAAAATCTACCCTCAAATTTTTTCAAATAAAGTAATTCTCTTAAATCTGTTTTTTGAAAAGACAATGTTGTCTATATATATATGTATATATACTACTTTTCAAAAAGTAGATTTAAAAGAATTTATATGTATATTATATATCTATATATGTGTATATATGTATATATATTATAAAAATGCCTCTCATATATTATATATGTATATGTAGTATATGTCACTCATTAAGAATTTCAGAAAACATTTATTAACTTGGTCCTTTTTTTCCATGTCTACATATATACTTTTGTTTTAAAAAAAAGGCTACTAATAGAAAGGAAAAAACATTAACAGCATAGCAATGTTAAATCTATGTTTTATGGTAAATGGTTTAAAACTTTAAGAAATTATATTTAAAGGGTGCAAATGAATGCCTACTTTTCACTTAGACCAGTGGCGATTGTACCATTGCCTAGAAATATGGAGACACTCTACAGCGCGTGTGTACTAGTGTGACCTTTTCTCCTCATTATAATGTGGCCTGGGGCTTGGAGCTAAACATTTTTCTGGAACATAATGAGCTGTGTACTGTAATAAAGGTGTTTGAAATTGATTTGACTTTTATTTAGTATAAAAAGTCCCAGATCAAAGGCTCTGGCAAGCCCATAGACAAATAGGCAGCCACAGGCAAAGGATATTGTGTGATGGTCGAAAAGCAAGTGGAGAGATGGGGTAGCTTAAGATGAGCTAAGAAGTCTATCAAGAGTTATATGGTTGTTTTTATATCTAGTCACCAGACATCACTCACAAATTGTCATGTGGCACTAGATGATTTTGAGTATTATTTTGAAGACTACTACAAAACCTGATTTAATTTACCGTTTTCCTAGTATTTTTGCCTTGCTTCTTCATCACAGTCATGTACACCCTTCCAAGCTAATTTGTAAAATGAATTAAACTGAATGTCATTTAATCTTATTGCCATAGTTACAAACCAAGAAATCAAAGATTGCTAGGCTGAGCTGAAAATAGCTGACTTGATATAAGGAAGAGGATTAATTCTTATGCAAAGCTCTGTACTCAAATACAATCTCTGATTCAAAGAACAATGGAAAGTATGATCCTTGAAAACCTGAACTTCTGATGTCTTTTCACCCTCCAACACAGAACAACCATAGGTTTGAATGAAATATGTAGAAACTAAAGATGAGGTTCGACTTTACAACCTGCAATTTTAGCTTCTTCGTTATTTTTGCAGTGAGTTCACAGCATATTTGCCTTGATATTTTCATGGGCAATACAGCAGATTTTATAATTGCTTGCAAATTATAAAGCTAGGTACCCATGTAATAGTTAAATGTACAAAGGCTTAAATTATCTCTGATCATTAATACCATTAACAATTTATCATCTATTTATTCCTCTCTCCTGTCTGTCTATCTATTCATCTATCTATCATTTATCTGTAATCTATCATCATCAGAAGGCAAATCCATAACCTGGGTCAAAACATACTCTATGGGAGAGACTTGGAATTGGTCATATGAAAAGAAACTGAGGTGCTAAATACCAAAAAGTCTACCTTTGTAGGTATATGTATACCAGGATTATACATTCCCCTAAACATATATAGAATATGAAGAGATAAAAAAGGTTATCAATGTAATTAGAGCAAATATGTTTGAAGGAGAGTTGTTTGTTTAATAAGCAGTTTTTAAGATTTTTCTCAACACTAAGATTCCTTCAACCTAGTATTCAATATACTAAAACTCATTTTATGTGCTGATGATTTATGCACATCTAGCTTGAATTATTCTTGGTCCTTAAAAACAATCAAATCAATTTCTCTTGACATTTATTTCATTTCTTTGTGCCTCAATTTTCTCACCTGTAAAACGATAGGCTTAGACCTCTGAAATCTTTATTAGGAAGAAAATTTTCATTTCATTATTTTTTAATTTTTATAAATTCAACCTGCAATTTATCCTATTTAATTTAGATTATTAAGGCTTTGATGTGTTTGAATATAATTTTATGCTATTTGATCAACAATTAGCAAACGGTCCCTTAAAAATTCTGAGTAAATAGGAAACACAGCATGTATTTAGGGAGTCAGCACAATGAGGCCCATTGCACTTGCCAGGGCAGGAAGCCAATAGACCAGAGGCTATATAGCTGTTGCTATATAGTCTTTGCTGGCTGTGTGGGCCTTCTGCACACTACCTTTTATATGCAAAAATGTCCAGAGGACTTTGGGAGTCTGAGGAACTGCTTGTCCATGTGCAGACTGGCCTCACACATGTAGGATAAGATTCTAAGTGAAGGTTTTACTGTATACATTCTAAGGGACCTTCTGGTATTTTTGGAAGTATGAGAAATGATAGGTTAATTAAAGAAATATGCTTCCTTACTGCAGGACTTCTGTAGGCCTTTAAAATGCCTGTTCCCAAAAATATCAGTCTCTTAAAGTGGGATGGAGGATGCAACACTGTTTACTTTTCTTGGTCATAAGACCATTTATTCTTGGGCCCACCAGCATTTAGTGGAATGATGTGCCATTCAATGCGATTTGGCAGAATGGCAAACAGGTTTTGCCACATTTGATCAGTTGGTAGAGATGACCTGTGGGTTTTTTTTTTTTTTTTTAAGATGGCTCTGGGAAGAAGGAGAGAGATGATAGTGGTGATTAATATACCTTGAATTTCCTATCCCTGCTGTTCTCAGCCTTTTCTGAGCCTTCCAAACGTCACTCATCTATATGTTCATATCCTACCCTAACTGGAAATCTTGGAGATTCCAATAAAATTGCAATTAGACTGAGTCTAAGATGCTCTTGATTTTACACAAGCTAGAAGTTCAAAAAACTGCTGTGGAAGCTCTCTAGTTGGCTTCAGGGACAGCAGCTGGGACCCTGCTCAGTGAAGGTGTTGCTTTAAGGTCAGGGACTATCTAGAACCAAAGTGCAAGAGCCTGGAAGAGACCACAGTACACACTTTCTCATATTTCATTTACACAAGGATGGTCAGTGAACTACTATGCACCTGTGAGGGCATGTTCATCTATTTATTATGAGAAAGAAATTATGTTTGGGACTGTCTTTTTCTGAAAAAAACTGTTGAATAAAACCTTTTTAGCTATTTGCTTGCAGCAAAAAAATTTATTATGTACTATGTAAACTATAAAACATTTATTAAACTTCACTGAAAATGCAGTTACCACTGCCTACATTCTTGTGAATATACATTATTACATTATATTTAGACCAATTTGGGCATGAGCAAAAATAACGCATTTTGACCATGTTAGGATTATACATATTGAGTTATTATTTATGCCATCTTCTACAATTCAGCATCAAGAATGGTAGACATGGCTTGTTAAAGACAATATAGACAAATTTTAAATGTAAATGATCTGAGGTTAATGACAAATAATAAAATATTAGGGTTAAATTAAGCTCCAAAATATCTATGAGAAAACAGAACATGATAAGAGCAAATGATTTGAACCAGACAAAAAGAAAAGAGCCAATGCCTTCGGGAGTAGCAGACTTGCGTGGGCCCCATGGTCTTGCAGGCTCCAGAGCACGCTCTGGACCTCACCTAAGAGTGGGCAAAGGCAGGAACCCTGGACCTGCTCTAGACTGCTTAGTACAGCTACAGTTAAAGATGCTCCTCTCTATGAGACTTTAACCCAGAAAAGTTCCTGGGGTTTACGGAAATCATCTATCAAAATATCATTACTTCATTTTCAGTACTTTGATCAACCCACCATTTTTGGGAAGAGTTGCGTAGGGTGAAAACTTTAATAATTTGTGAAGAACAATTTGTTAGTAACTAATGATATCTCTGTTACTTATGTTTGGAATACACCCATGGTTTAATTTCATGCATTAGGTAGTTTCTTCTTATAAACAAAACCAACAAATTATATATCTCTATTTTTATCTCTAATCAATGTCTAATCATCTATCATTTATCATATATTTATCCATTTTACAAAAGAACGGAGCTAATATATTTCCTATGGTAAGATGAAAGAAAACACTAAGTAGGCTACACCCAAAGTAAAAATAAAATATTTTTGAAGGAGAAAAAGGCATCATATTAAACAGGGTTACTCATGGGCAAAAATGTATAATATCAAAAGTCCATCAAAATCATAGTTGTGAATGAATGTGTGAATAAATGTGGCTGAACCAGGCCCTCTCTTTCCAGCCATTCTTTTTTTTTTTTTTTTTTTTTTTGGTCTTCTTGACAGACATTGGGCAGAAATTGGGCTCACATATGTGATTTTGAGAGTTAACATTCAAACGCTTTGTGGAAGATTTACTTGCATCTTCTAGGTCTGGCTCATGGTAATTATTAAAGAGTTTTTGAGCAATGAATGAATACATGAGAGATGGAAGAGATACATAGCAAAGATCTTTGCAGGCTTCTCTGAACTGTTAATTTTGGGGGGATTTAGATCTCAGCTCTGTGCATCTATTAGGTATTTTAGAAAGGTGAACTTTATAATGAGGTAAAATGTGATTTGAATTAATTCAATTATTTAATCTTTATCAAAGCCTTTATTATAGCATTTTTCTTTTTTCTTAGAGCAAACCTTGAAAAGGCACAGTTTTACAAACAATTTATTATATGATGCTATGGTCTGGAATTTCCTAAAATATTTCCAGTTAAGAAATGTTGAAAGAATTATTTGTCATAAAAACATCAGTATAAGTATATGGAACATATTTTTAAAAAATGACTAATGAGCAAAACCCAATCTTTACCTCTTAATAAGTTATATAAAATGTTAAAAATACACAGTGTATTACCAAATGCTGGATCCAGACATGCCCCATATTGACATTTTGGCATATGTTGTCATGAAATAAAGTGACTAGGAAAAATTTTAAAACCTCTCTAAATGGCTCAAGCTAATGAACAAGTAATTTAAAGTGAGGCCAGGATAAATCATGCCCCAGGAGAAAGACGAGAGTGGAAGAGAATGATTTTTGATTTTTGTCCCTTAAAGTTAGGCCAGCTGAGCATAGCAAAACTCTTGGCATCAAGCACTTGGAAAAAGCAACAGTCCCTGTGAAACTTTGCTGAGCCTCCTCCTGTGCCTGATGTCATCTTACTGCTCTGACTTTTTACGTCTATGTATTCTTTATGGACTAGATTCATTTATCAGAGGGTCTTTCATTTAACAGTTTCTGAAAACTACCTGCAGTAAAGCCCTTTTATCTGAAGCAATGGAGACTGGCAGTTAATTAAGTCAAAACAGGAAATCAGACAAAAAATCTTTTTTAACTTACATATTGTATTTTTATCTGACATATATAAACCTACATTCATTTATTAATTCTTGATATTGGCCCATGGGCTTCTCTTTGGAGTTCTCTGTAGCTTTTCTCATCTAAACTACACCATAATGCACTGTCATTGAGTTCCATTATCAGAGTTTGTTTAAAATGGAGCAAGAACTCAAATATACATGTGAAGCATTTAGAGTGTAGAAATCTGTATTTTTTTTTTGATTGTTTATATTTGTCTGACCCACAACTAAATTAACAGCATTTTTTCTTGGTGACTCCCTTTATCAAGGTTTTCCAAAATATATAATTTCCACAAGAAAACTACAGTGATTTTTCTTGCCCCACTTTTATTTATTTATTAATTATAATGAAATATGCAATTAGCATAGACAGGGGAAAAGTACAAAAGTCTAGGAGGGTCACCACCTTTCATGGAGTATGCAGTTTGCTCTGGCATGAGTCACTCAGTTAAAAGAGGATCAACTATGGGTGTGACAGGTTTTAGGAGGAGAAAACAAAGGTGAATAAGATGCTTTTATGGTATAGTACAAAAGACCAATTAAATATTATGTGTGTGTATGTGTATGTGCATTTTAAAGACATACAAAGCAGTATAAGAGAAAGAATACTAATTTTGTCTGTTCAAAAAGCTTTCCCTAATTAACATAGTTCACACTAATCTTTCTCTTCTTGCATACTGTTAATTCAAATATGTTTCATGAATAACAAGGAAATGAGTACAAAGACAAAGGAGGATGCTTTTCCATAAAATTTAAGTTGATTGGAAAACTTTATAAGTTAGAAGTGTCTGTTGCAAAAAAGTATGTATCACTGAAATGCTCTGCTTTGGTGATGTCATTTCTGTGGGGAATGGGTCTGAGAGGAGGGTCTAAAAGGGTAAAATAGGGGCAAAGGTGTCTAGTGCAGACTAAGACTGAACTGGGAATGTTTTTATAAATCTTTGACAGACTGCCTGTAACTTTTTGATATTTCCAGCTATGTTAAATTTTACCGGGCTAAACTTGGCTCCAGAATATATACTCTGTCAGTTGTCTGTATGGTATGCTTGAATTGATGATTTTGTTTTTGATGACATTTCTAGGCCATATTAATGACTAATCACACAGGCAATCAATGGAATGTGCATAGTGCATTTGATTCAGTAGGATGAGAGTAACTGCATAATATGACAGGGTCTTTGTGACACTTAAAACATTTAATTTAGTTAAGCATGTGGCAGTTCTGTCTACTGGCTTCTATTATGATTTAAACACCTATACTGACAAGGTAAAAATAGATTTAGTTTGTAAAGACTAGACATCATCTTTGAGAAATAAATCATGTTAATAGTCAAGTTTTAAATCAATATGGTAAAAATGTAAGTTTTTTTTAAAACAGGCTATATTTGCTGGAGAGCAAAAGAAGGTGAGAAAAATATAAATCTTGAAATTTTTATAGTATTAACACATTATGTATAAAGCTTTTCAGTGACTATTTTTCTTATAGTAAATTAAGTTACTATTCAAGTTAAATATCAGACAACAGGCCCTTTGATAAATGAGAAAACAAGACAATTCAAATACTGAAAATATTAACACAAGAAAAGAAGATTAAATACAATTTTTAAGTTACATCAGTGGCAGAATTGTGATAATCATCACAATATATGACTTTTAATAATTAAAAAAAGATATGTGATTTAACCTATAAAAACATTTGCCATCTCTCTGGTCATCTGGCCTTGGTAGGACAAAGGCCAGCAGCTGGAAATAAGCAACAACAATTGTCTAGGGTTATCTTTTTACCTGTAAGCTTATGAATTAAATCTTGAACAAACCATTATTATTGGGAATTCAGGTATATTGCTATACCTTGGACCAATTAATACAGATCTGCTGGAAGCCAGAGAATTAACTTTTTCTATTTTTTTTTTGAGGTATACTTTTACTTTGTACTTAGAAATAATTACTTTCACTTTTCATCCAGATTCCCTGTTGTTACCAGTTGTAAAATTTGTATTTCTATGTTTTGATTGCTATATGTTATAAGGAATAGGCCCAGATTGGAAGAAGTTTCATGGATTAAGCATTATTCCATGAGATGGAGGCTTCTGGATGTAAGTTTGCCAGGATGAGAGCTAACATTATTATTAATTTTTAGGAAAAGTCTATTTTTTTCCAGATATCTATAATTAAAGGTTTATTAAAGTGTAAAAAAGAATTGGTTAAAAAATGACTGACCTTCTCTTTGGTAATAATAATAATAGGCATTGCTTATTGAGTGCTTAATGCATGCTAAGTTTTATAAACATTACTTCACTGTAGCTGCAACTCTTTGGTATTTCCAACTACACTAAATATTCACTTTAGCTCTCTGAGATAGGTAATGTTCTTATTTCTGTTAAAATATTTTTTAAAAGGGTAAAACCATGACTAGCATACAGATATACAAAAGAACATGTATTAAAAACTGTATTCTACTCATTAATCAGTGTGAGAACCAGGCAGATGTTATAACTGATTCAAAAGAGAATCCAAAGAACAAACACATTTGTAGATCAGAACTATTGAAGTGAATGTACAAAGGTAGGCAAAACATTTTTTTCCACAGTAGAGCAAAAGAAGTCAGTTGAACTTCTACTTAACTGGACAGAATTTACATGTTTACAGAGAAGAAATATTTTATATTAATATTAGTTACTTATGACTTACAGAGTTGTAAAAATAGTTTTATGTTGAAATGTCTTCCAGATAATGCATAGTTTACCACTTAAGCACAAATTTTTTTTTGTACCATCATTTTGTAGATGGTGAAATCAAGGTTTAGAGAAGGCAGGTTCTTGAATGAGTGATATTCATTCATAGGGAAAGTCACTGTATTATGGGAAGGAGGAGATACCCAACTTAGTAGAAGCGAGATGTGTGAAATGTCTGTACCTCTAGAACCTTGTAGGGAAACTAACAAAATATGGAGTGGAGAAGGATTAGTTTGACCTCTCTGTGGTTTGGGCAAATCAGGCAAAGGATCCTAAAGAAATGATTGTTCATGATCCACAACAGATTTTCAGTGGGAACCCTTCTCCAAACACATGACATTCTAATGAGAAAAAAAAAAAAAAGCATGAACTATAAAGATGGTACTTAGAGCCACATTCATTTTTTACCCATAGTTTCACCTAATATGAAAGCCTGGAGAGGAGATTGGGAGGGATTTGCATGGCAGATAAAGAATGAGGCATAAAAGAGTTACCTTGAGCCTCTAGGCAAGACAGCTTCTGAGTTTCTACTTGTTCCTCTGGCTCTAATACAAGTCTAGATATATAAAAAACTGTGCAAGTGCACATTGTTATGTCATTGCTGCCTGGAAGAAAGCTAGGAAGGACAGGGATATACAGAGACTTATTTTCCTGATGCTCTCTGGTAGGTTGTCTCAAGGCTGGAGCAGTTGCTTAGATGGCTCACATCCCTGCCACTTGCTAAAACCTAAGAGGGCTGAGCCAACTCAGAGGAGGTAGTGAGAATAAAAGAGAGAGCATAAATGACAAGCCGATGGACACAAAACATTCAAACACTAATATGTCTAACTCCAGGTTGTGTTCCTAACTTATCTACTTCACTGTTTATCCTGTTTCTTTTAAAATGCAGGGTGCCAGAGATCCATAGTGACTTTGATTGCTTTCTGTAATGAGTTGTATGTCAGTATCCAGTGTCTTTTCACTGAGTCATTAGGTGGAATTGAGATTGACTATGATTGGTGATAATCTCTGCTCTGTGCTAATACTCTGGGAGAAGGAGTTTTCATGCACCTTTAACAGCAAAGTGACTTCATGTAGAATATAAACTGAAAGCAGATTTCCATTGCGTGAGGCCAGGAAATGTCCAGAATGGCATCATCAGATACCATCCTCAAGGACTTGTAAGAAAAACATGGGCGAAAAAAAAAAAAAGACAGTGAGCAGTGAGTTGGAAGTCTTGGATATTGTCCCAGGCCTTGAACATCATTAGCTTATCTGTGTCTCCATTTTTTTCATTAATAAAATAAGGATAATAGCATTAGACCTATATAGCTTCTATACAGTTATTTCCATGAGAGAATATAAAATGGAAAAAATGTTTCACATTTAAGAACTGATGTTGTAACCAACTACAGAAATGCAAGTTCTGAAAATGTATTTAACAGGTTAAATAATCTAGATATTGGATAATTCAGAATGATCCCTAAAAATACCTGTTGTCCAAGTGTGCGAGTTGAGATTTTTTTCCATTGCAAGTGACTAAAACTTAATTCAAATGATGTCAAGCAAAAAAGTACCCTTTTTGGTTAGGATACCTGAAAAGACCAGGGGTAGTTGTAGTTTCAAGTGTGACTTGATCTAATGGTTTAAATGTCACTATGAGGACCTGGTCCTCTCCTTCCCTGTTCCCCGTCTTTCTCTCTTTATTTCTAGACTCTGCCTTTCTTTGCACTGGTTTCATGCTAAAGCAGGTTTTTCCGACCAAGTAGCAAAATAGCTGTTAGTAACTTTGGTTTTACATTGTTCTGGAGACAGATATAATTGGTTCTATTTGGCTGCTCGGGCCAATTTTTGGTTTTAAGCCCATTGTTAGGGCCAGGATTATATATAGTAGCCTCAGAGATGCCATGTGGATTGAGGAGAAAGAGAAGATGTAGATCCTAAAAAAAAAAAAAAACAAACAAAAAAACAGCATACTCATAACAGAAGAGCAAATTTTGGTAAGATAGAGTTGGAAATACTTTGTGGGTATTTGTGATCAAAATTAGCTTGAATTATCCGAATTGACTAGCTGTGACAATCAACATTGCAACTTATAAAATGTACATCAATTAAACATCATTCTTATTTTTTTATGATGTTAGGAAGATTGAGGTCCAGAGGAAAAAATTACTTGGCATTAGAATAAGAGTTCTATCAGAAATACTTCTTGAGGGAATTATGGAATGAATATTCAGTTTAATTTTAAAAATGTATTTGTCTAATGGAATAATGAGCAGTTCTAGAGGTAATGATATAAACTTATCATTTACCTGTTTACTCCTGATATTCTGAAAAATGGAACTTATGTTTAAAAAAATATGAGCTCAATTTATTCTCCCCTTTTTTTGAGAAGATTTCATGATGTTGGCTGTTTTATTAATTAATTCAATAATTATTTATGGAGATATACATACAAGGCACTATATATCCCAAGAAAAATAATTCAGCCCTGGTCTTGCTCTATTTTAGTATGTTTTCCTGATTATAAAAAATTATATTAATGATGTGAATAGTCAATTTATGAAAGATGAAAATTATCAGGCATATGGCAAGGTGCTTAACCTCATTAGTGAATAGAAAAATAAAAATTTAAATAAGATTTTTTTTTGGCCCATCAAATTGGCAAAAAACCCCACCACCTCTGATAATATCAGAGGAGGTAATAGTGAGTATTAATTGTAGTCATCATAGAGGAAAATTTTGCAATTTGTTAAAATTTTAAGTATACACAAGAACTCATATATAAGAATGCTTATTTTGATGTTGTTTTTAATAGAAAAAAAACTGTAAATAACTAAGATTTTAGCAAAGGAAGAATGCTCAAAATGGTCATATAGGCTACAAAAATTTACACTTAGGAATGTTACACAGCCATGAAAAAGATTGAGGTATATATGCACATCTTCAGAGGACATGGCAAATGGAATTGGTGGTTGGAGAGTTGGGGAGCTTGATATTTACCTGTGTTGTCTGAAGAGTTTACAAGAATGTTCTCATTTGCTACTTATTCAATTAAAATCCAATTAATTTTTAAATTGGAAAGATACATATAGCTACAAATATAATGTTTGGTTGCTATAGCAATCAATTTATCATTGACTATATAAAGAACTTTACATTTTCATGTAATTTTATTTTTTTTATAAATGTATTGAATTAAACATATCATTTTATATTATTGTAAGACCTATACCAAATAAATTTAAAAAATCTGTGTTCTCCAATACAATAGCCACATGTGACTATTTAAATTTTAATTTGCATTAGTTAAAATTATGTAGAATCAAACATTTATTTTTCAGTTGCACTCTCTTTACTTAAAGTGCTCAGCAGCCACATGTGATTAGGAGTTACTGTTTTGGACAATACAGATATAGAACATTTCCATCATCACAGAAAATTCCATAGGACAATGCTGATCTAAATTATTTTCCAGGTTGTCTCCCATTTTTTTGAAACTGGGTTGCTTTTGAAAACATAAAATGTATTAACTTGGACCAATGAAAGGGAAAAATTTATATATTTACATCTGTCGTTATCTAACATTTCTAAAGTTAACTGGTGCCATAATAAATTTTTTTCCAAATGCTTGAAGAATTTATTATTTGGAGATGCTCAGATTTCTAATGTTTGAGTCAAACCTTTTTTTCTTAAAGTTGTCCCAGACTCCCATAAGTGCACCGTGTGAGGAATGAGGTATAGTATTAGGGTTCGCCTTGTGCCAGGACAGAGTTAGCCAACTTTCCTGGAACTTTATAAATATAAAAAGCAACCAGCCCCCTGTGGGAGAGATTTACTGCCTTTGCTCTCGTGGCCACAATGGAAAGCATGTATATTTTTCAATGAGTTGATTCATGTATACTCTCCCACTAAAGTTTTGGGTTTTGTGAATTTTAATTGTGCATTTTCTAGGAGATTCTGTCTTTGCTAGGTTGTAACTCTTGTGAGAGCAGAGTGAAAATTCCTGGATTAATAATATCTTTAGCAATAAGAAAGTCTGTAGGATAACGGGTATAATCATGGCTGATATGGCCATGTCAAGAAAACAGTGGTCACTATAACTCAAGGAGGGAGAGATTTAATACAGAGAGTAAGAGTTTACACAACCTTTGTGAGTGTGGGGAGTGGGGTAGGGTATAGGCTAGGAAAGTTGCTTTCAGGAAATCTCAGGAATGCCACTACCAGAGGTCTTGAGTATCTTCAGCTCCTGGAAGTTGCTGGCAAACATTTGAGTTACCAGTCTGCCTATGTTCACACACCTGTAGGAACTGCTGCTGGAGAAATGTGGCTTCTTTTCTCTCTCATCCTTTCAAGCTGTACATAACTGCCTGACACTAGTAGAATATAGTTGGAGCCTCACTGGTGTGGAAGTCTGGGAAATGTAGTTTCCAGGCTTTCTGCTCCTGAGGAATGGTGGAGAGTTGCGGAGGCAGGAATGACAGAGTGCCACAAACACCATCCCACAGGCACTATCTCACCCTGTATCCAAGAGCACTACCACTGCGTGTGCTGGGACCTGGGTGGTCCTTCCAATGTCTGCAGTGGAACATGTTGGATTGTTGCTAGGATCTCTTCAGTAACTGTGAATGATTAAGGTGAGAATTTAGAAAGTCAGAGGATTTTGAAGGCTTTTAAGGGTTACTTAGTTCAACTGATCCCCAAACTTACTGCCTCTTAGTGCTACTAAGTGTTCTAAAAATCCAAATTCTTGTGTCCTACCTCAGAACTGCTGAAGTGGAATCTCTGTGGTGGGAGGTAGGGGTAGGGGCTAGGAAAGGGAGCTCTGGGGCTCACTAGGTATGGATGGTACTGATCAGGCACCAGTTCTTGGACCAGCATTTGAGAGACTGATAAAAACATTTTTCCATAGTTCTAGAAGGCCATACAAATTTGTCTTCTATCTTCTGCTACAACTATAAATTCTGGTTTTAGAATGGAAAAGGACAGTCAGATGCCAGTACATAGTCATAACCTTGGGGATTCCAACGGTTGCAAATCATGAGGTCAAATCATTGATCTGAGCTTGGTCCCTGACAACATGAAGACACCTGAAGAAGGAAAATGTTGATAAAACCTTATGTGTTGGTAAAGTTTCATTTTTCAGGATGAAGAAAAGGGACATGAAATATTCTGAAATTGTTTATATCAGTAATAAATATATTTTCTCCATTGTTAAAAGGCTGACTATAAATAAATACTACTGCTGTTGCAAATAAAAGACACACAAAACACATACTGAGCTGATGGCACTATTTTTTTTAATTATAAAAATATATATTAAGCTAAAGTCAATTCTAAGGCACACTCGTTTCCTCTAAAAGGTGCTCAGTAAACTTAGGAGGGAGCAGGTGTTGGTTGCAATGATATGGCAGGCACATTAAAAATCCTTTTGTGTGATTAATTGGATGTTCTCTGGGAGCATGAAATATGAACTGATTTCTAATTTTTGTAAGGGCTCTGATTAATTTGTGAGGTTACCGGAATATATAATTTGCAGTATTTTTTATAACTAAAAGTGGGGGTGACTTGGTAAAGAACACAAGGGTTAGGTCTCTGTCACATCCTGTTTTATAGCCTAAATAAATTTGCAGAGCAAATGTGTGCTGGGGTATCTTGCACTCAAATCTTTTTCTCTTTAGCTTTTTTTTTTGTTCTATTTTATTTTTTTTTATGTTTGTTTTCTTTTAAAACAGCTTTATTGAGGTATAATTGATATACCATATTTTTTGTATGCAATTTCTTGCACGCTCATCTTGTACAAAAGTTTTAAAAATAAATTTTTGCCAGAAGTATGAAACCTCCTGAAAGTCATTCGGCCAGGTAAATTCTGAAATCAGACTTGCTGAAACAATAAGCTTGATAAGTGATGCTATTTACAACTGATGAAATTTTCTTTTATGAATCTGTATTAAGAATGGAAAATCTGTGAACTTTAAATATACGTGGAAATTGGCTGGCTTTGTAACATGGGTTTTAAGCCATTGGACTTTGAGGGTTTTAAAAATATTCATTTCCTCCAGTGTCAAATAAAAGAAAATTCTAGACAGTGATATAAACATGGGTACATAAAGGGAAGGAGTCTGAACACTTTACACTACAAAGAAATTGTAGACATGAACTGACACTGGAACTTTATGGAATGTAGGAGGAAGCAAAGTATTGGAAGATTAATCAAATTGACAAAATTATCTTATTTCAAGTTCAGATTTCTATATCTAAATCTGCCAAACATCAGTTTGATTTTAAGATCCTCCTGTTTGAGTCAAGGAAAAGGAAATTTTTGGCTAATCTATCAGAGAAAACAATTGGATTAACCAAGATAGTCTTCCTGGCAATAGTTGCAAAAATACAACATGACTTTTTAAACTCAGTATTTAAAAAATTCCTAATTTGTGGGAGTCAATAACAGAGCCTGAACATCCGATAAATCCTATGAATGTTTTATTCATAAAAATAGGCATCTTATCTATAAAATTTCACATATGATTCAGGAAGTTCACAGAAATTCCTTGTTATAAAGGATTAGAAAATAATCTTAATTATTAAAATGAATTTTAATGTTTCACATCGTCCATTCCAGAAGTGGGACTTTCCCTCTGTTAAAAATGACAAAGAATGCTCTCAAAATTAGGTAGTAATAAAATATTTGTATTATACATTCATATACTTATGCTATTAAAAAATCAAAGTCTTTATACCTATTTAAGATAAAAAATATTATTAAAGTAATCAAGAGTTTTGACTTTGGGCTTTGGATAAAGCTGAGGTTGAATTTTGGCACTACTTCATCCACTTATGTCGATTCTCAAGTGGTATTTCTTAAGTGTTAGTGTGTCTGAGAACCAACTGAGGGTTATTTCAATGACAGCTTCCTGGGTCCAAGCACTCAGAGAGTCTGACTTTGTAGGTTTTGGGTGAGTTCTACAATCTTTGTTTTAACAAGGGCTTCAGGCTATTTTATGCTCCTCTGACCACATCCTGAATAACACCGATTTGAAGCCTCTGAAACTCTTGATTCACCTTTTTTTTTTTTTTACTCATTTCTATCTTAATTTGCTTATAGCACTCCACCTCTATTTATTTTCTATTTTAATGTGTCTATCAGTGATTTTTCTCTCTCATATTTTATTCTATATTTCTATTAAGGCTCTTCCATTGTGTTATTTTCTATGACTCCCTCTTCTCTTTTCTCTGATTTTACCTTAACAGAACTGTTTTATAGAATTTATTATAAATTATATTTATTAAACATATGTCAGTTTAAGGGACTTTTCTTAATTTAAAGCATAGGTGAAACATTTCTTTTTCTTTAAATGTGACAACATTTCAGTTAGGTTGCTTTTTTATGTATGTGTTTATGTATGTGTTGTCTTCCTACTTTCTTTTAAATATTTACATATCCCTAATTTAGGGATTGCAGAAGGAAAAAACCAGGTAAATAAGAGCTTAAGATGACTCTGCAGCAGGACCAAGGCTGGGTTATAGTCTTTTATAATTTGTCCAGAGGAAGCTGGGAACATCTGCTGACAATTGAGACTTTACTTTCTTTTCTTATCAGAGACAAAGAAAAAGAAAGTAGATTTGTTTACTTTGAAAGTTCTGTTTTTTCCTAGGAAATTAGGTTACAATCTTGTAAAAAAAAGATTGTTGACTCTAATCTGCCTACAAAAAGTTGAAATATAAATTACTTAACTCAGTATTTGATATATAATAAACTGAAATAAGTATTGAATAAAAAACTCTGGCACAATGTTATTTCTAGTGTTTTTGAATACATGCCAAATATTAGGTACAGATTTAACATATAAAAGAAAGTAAAATTTGAAATATATCTGTACTAGTGATCAATTATATGTGCTAAGATTTCATCCTCATGTACTTATTGGCCCAAGATTGGGAAGCTGCCGAACTTAGTGTTTAAAAGCTATGGAGTCAACTGGACCTGAGTTAAATGCTAGGTCTGCTGCTATGTAATATGAGACCTGGGCAAGTTAGTGTGCTTCTCTCAGCCTCAACTTTTATTTTTTTTTATGGGTAATGAGAATAATAATAGTAGCTACGTTACTGGTATTTTTTAAATATTCAATGAGATATGCAAGTAAAGCATTAGGTGCTTTGCCTGTAGTAATGTTAGAAAAGTAGAGCTATTATTGTTTTACCTGAACACAGAACATTTGTTAGTTCCCAGAAAGTCTATGTTTAGGAAAAGAAACCATGTAAGTTATGAATTATCAGCTTTTACAATAATTCTTATTAAAAATTAATTCTCATTTAAAAAAATTAATAATCAAGATTTATGTACTATGCCTAGAATATCTAAACAAAACCATCAAATAGCTATATTATTTAAAAATCTTCACTTTATTAAATAAAATACGTAGCAAATACAACTACACAATTTAACCTCTACCAGGGATGCATATCTTTCAGTGAAAAGTACGTGCGCTTGAAAACTACCACTTGGTAGAGAGAGGACAAACAAAAGGCAATGCTCAAAGAGAAACAGCAACAAGAGCCTGTGTGAGCTGGAGTCTAATAAGAGTCCTGTTGGCTCTGGAAGGTCCACTTCTTGAACCTAGTGTCTTATCAGGCCTCATTCTAATGCCTGCCTTGCATATATCTGATACTTTCTAAAAAGTTTTTTTTTGTTGTTTTTTGTTAAGCTAGTTTTGGTATGTTTTTTCTTTGTTGCAACCAATTATTAACTTCTGAAAGCAAGCACTCACCACATGCTAGTTTCTCTTTTATTTTCCTGAAAAGATTCATGAAATCATAATAGGGTTTAAAAGGCATTAGTAATATTATAGTCTTCTCATTGTAAAGGTGTGTGTGGAAACTGAGGCATGCACAGATACATGTTTGAATAGCATGTTTAATATTATATGAGAGCTAGCAGAGTCCAACTTAGACCCAAGTACTCTGGAGGCTTACCAAACTGCATGACACAAATAACAGGTGTTTGTGTGTAAAGGTGGACAGAGTGGGGGTGGAGGTGTAGGAGCAATGTTTAAGTATTTTAAACTATCTGATTTTTTTTTTTTTTTTTTACATAACCTGCCAAAATGCATTATAAGCTTTTGTACAAGATGTGGAATGCTTCATTTAGGATCAGTTGCCTCTCTCTTATTCTTGGTATGGTTGGCTGATGGTTAGTTGAACCTATTATCTTACATGAAAATACTCTTTGAAAATATATTCAGGTTCTTTGGATTATAAATGGCCTTAATTATAAGCTTTAGAATTTCTAGTGAGTTAATAAAGATTGGCCCCTTACATTAAGTAATTTCAGTAATCAGAATAAGAATCACTGAGAAGTCTCTTTTTTTCCTCTCTATTTCAGGGTTTCCAAACATTGAAGGCAAATTCCAGAAGAGATAATCCTGTTTACCATGAAACCCAAGAACATAAATTTAGAAGCATGCATTCTTCAGGCTTGAAGATACTCAGCTTTCCTGCATTTAAAGAACTATTCCTGAAAACATTTCTGGCTATATGAAACTTTTTCTTTCTTCAATATTTGTTTTAGTATCTTACTCTCCCTTGGGAAACAATAATGACATCCTGATGATATGGCAACATGGGTCTGCTTTGGCAAGTCTGGGAACTGATATTGTTTACAGAAGGGGTAGGTGTTGTGTGGGGATGGAGTCCTGAGTCCACTCAGATAATATTTGGCTCACTTGAGAAATGATTTCTCCAGTGACCTCCACAACATTTCAAATTTTATTTCTTTGTTGAATTAAATCGAATTCCAAAAATATTTATTGAACATCTATTAGAGGTACAGTGTTGTTTAGGATTGGGGATTGAGTAATATTCTAGAGAAGAAAAGAACAGTACGTATTTTCTACTCTCAAGAAATTTAGAACCTGGAAGTTTGCTTAATGGTGTTTCTGATCCAATTTTTTTTTTTTTTTTTTTTTTTTTTTTAGGATCTAACCTTGAATGTACATGAGAGTCATTTGGGAAGCTTTAAAATGCCCCCAGTGCTCCAGGTTGTTCTCCAGACAAATTAAGTCTTAATCTCTGGGGTTCATATTCAAACATCAGTAGTTAATACTCTCCATGTGATTTCAATGGGCAGGTAATCAGTATTTCTTGAATGATTACAGGTGTGTTCAGATACTCATCTTGTTAACTCCTGAAGTAGTTGGGCAAGGCTTAGAGTAGGTAGATGGAGCCCACAGCCTGTCACCTCTGGCCACAAGCATTCCCCACTGGCAAGCTTTTAAAATAACATTTTCTATGTACTATGACATGAGGAAGGTTGGGGAACACAGAAATGTCATTTAAACTTTATGATAACACTATAGGATAACCATTTGTTTTTCACATTTTATAGATAAAATATTTAAAGCTTTGAAAACAGAAAATTGGCTACTAAAATCACAGGGTAATTCACATAGCTAATATTTGGACCATTCTTTTAAAGTGTAGCTTCTTAAGTATATTATGATGCAGAATGTGAAAAATGCCATGGAGTGATGCAAATAAAATCCTGTGGGGTCCCAGAGAAATAGACATTGATTCTGGTCTATTGTGATCAGGAAAGGCTTCTTGAAGAATTTGTCTTTTGAGCTGAACGTTAAAGAATATGTGGATTTCTGAAGGTAGAAATGCAATGTTACCGTAGGTTTATGTAATAAATAGTGATCTTATTTGACTATAAAATAAAACATTAGGAGCTTATCTATCCTGGATCTATAGTAGAATCATTTGAGAAGCTTTCAAAACGTATTGATGCCAGAGTCCCACCCTACACCTTAAATCAGACTACTGGGATAGGACCCAGTGGGATAATGTGGAAGGAAGCAGCAGGAAATACAACTGATTTGGGGTTAAATTTCAGACAATATAGAATGTGAAACTTACGTGATTTATGACTTAGGTAATAGTAGGCCAGGGAAGGCTTTTTAGGAGGACAGTAATAAAGCAATCAACTTATAAACTCTTTCCAGCTCCCTACTATCTTCTGTTTTGTTATTTATTTAGAGGATATCGAGAATGCCCAGTGGAAGAGGTTTTTAATCCAGGAGCATCTCAAAATTCTCTGGGAAGACTTTTTAGCTACACTCTCTTTCTCTAGTGCTGGCACTATGCCAGAGTTAGTCCTGAGGAAGCCTGGATAGTTACACAAACTTTATTCAAAGACACCACCTTCTCTAACCTCTTCCAACTTTAATATATCCAATTAGGAGACATAGACCATGAAGTTAGTGAGCAGTCTATAACACCCTTGTTATTCCAGAGGCCAGTAGTGGAGACAGAGATTGTATGACCCACACAGTTTAAAATATTTACTAGTTGGCTCTTTATGGAAAAAGTTTGCCAACAATTATTTTAGAATATTCCGCAGATAACTTTCTTTTTTAAAATTTAATATTAGAACCCTAAGTAGATTAAGATTTGGTTGAATTTTGGTTTCATAAATAACTTTTGACAATTTTGGGGGGAATAAATTTTTCTTATATAAACAAACTTTATCTTTAAAATAAAACTATTTTAGACATTCCCTCCTCCCTTTTTTTCACCCCTTCAAGATTTCAGATCTGATATTTGATCAAGGAAAGAAAGTTAAAAAATATCTCTTCAGTGACACCAAAATATGGGGAATTCGTTATCATTTTTATTACTTCCAGACTGCTTATGGAGAAACTATATTAGGGGTTGAAGATAGCTGCTCATTTCTGGGTGATAGGTTGTGAAATCAGAAGTTTTCAGAGATAAACACTAAAGAGTATGATTTACTTGTTCATGGGCATATCATAAAATCCTCAGTTAAATCACATTTTATGACTGAGGCCTCCAACTTTTTAATATAGCCTTTGATTACTTCATAGTTATAATGGCTAACTTTTTTTCCTATGTAGCAGTAAGTAATTTATAGTGTCTTTTAAGTGAACAATATTTACCAAGTGCTATCAAACAAGATAAAGATATATTTGACTGTGTCTTTTTAGCAGTGTAGATAGCTAGAGAAAATATTTTCACAACTTATGATTTCACTCCATGACATTAGAGTCCTATGAAGTAGAAATCTGAAACAATTTTTCTACTGCTATACCTCTATTTGTTCCCTGCTTTGTGTTTTCTAAGGCCATTTTAGATGTCTTCTTTGAAAGAAAAAAAATGCCTCAAAATATGGTTTTCTTTAAATGCAGCTTAAATGACTACATTCCAAATGCTGGGAAATTTATCTGCCAATCACGTGTGATATATTGAATTTTGCCATGGCTTATGTTCACAGTGTGAACAACTACATAAAATAATAGCTTAAATAATAACTTGTAGATTCATTGTGGTTTTATAATTTAAAAAATTAGATCCAGAATGTATTACAAAATATCAAAATATCAGTTATAATTTATAGTTTCCCAAACATCTTTGTATATATTATTTCAGTTGATTATATATGAAATATACAAGGCAGGTATAATCATCTTTATCCTACAAAGAAGGAAAATGAGGCTCAAATAGGCTGAGCAGCTTCCTCAATGACATGGTTTGTGAGTGGTCGATTGAATTAGAACAAAGGTCTTCTAATTCCCAGTCCAGAGATTGTTCTGCTACACTATGCTTGCTACCTTATTCCTTATTAAGAAAAAGATTCCTTTGTCCTATAAATGGTAATGTTCTTGCTAAACCAAGGAATGACTTCTATATATTAAAAGTCAGAAATGCAATTATATTACGTAAGTGTTGCTTTTCCCTTCACCCCAATCAATGCTCCTAGATCTCTAGATCTCAGCTGTCCAATGGAGTTGATTTATATATAATTTTCTGTTTGAATTTGGTGGAAAAATATTAAATGGAAGTGATCTATGGGGAGTGGAAACCTGTAACCCTCATTGTGGAGTTAGAACAAATCACTTTGGGGGTTTATGTCCATGCAGTGTAGTTAGGACTGTTTCTGTATTGATCTTTTTCAGCAGCACTGAAGTTCAGACAATATGAACGTCACTAAAGTTTTGCTTAACATCTGAGGCAAGGTAGGTTTTCACATGTAATTAACTACGTAAATGTACTGAGGTAATTTATCACCCAACAATCTGCAAATATTAGATAAATAAAACAATATCTACTACCTTGGATCTATATTATATTAACAGTGGAGTGTTTATTTTAAAATATTCCATTTGAGCTGTTGGTGCATAAAACCAACGACTCTCTCCCTCTACTGTTTCCTTAAGGCCAAATTTTTGATCCTGGGTGTGTTAGTCAGTGCTTATGGTTATAGATCACTACAGGTAAGATATTATGTTGGGGAGAATCTTGTTCTCAAATTTCCTCAAAATGGTGCATTTCCAATGCTCTTTCTGTTGACTCTGTGCTTGTGCTTTCTCTCACTCTTCTGTGATTCACCTTCCTTTGCTTTATGAGAGACACACTCCCTTTTCATCTAGCTTGTCGCACTGAGACTCTACTGATTTTGTAAAGTCAGAGAAACTGACTTTGTTGAAATTACCTTGAAATTCACACTCTCTTTGTTGCCCATGCTTGATATGTCTAGTTTCAACTGTGACCTTCTCCACATTATTCTTTTTTAAAATAAAAAAAGAAAACATATTTAAGATGTACAACATGATTTGATATACATACAGTGAAAGGATTATTGCAGTCCAGCTAATTAACATCTCTCCTCACTTAGCTACCATTTTTTTTGGTGATAAATGTACCTGAAATCTATTTCCTTAGCATATTTCCAGTGTTCAATACACAGTATAATTATAGTCATCATGCATGTACATTAAATCTCTAGATATGTACATCCTGCTTAAGTGTAACTTTGTATCTTGTGACCAACATCTTCCCATTTCTCCCAATTTCTCAGGCCCTGATAACCACCATTCTACAGTCTGCTTTTATGAGCTCAACTTTTTTTTTTGTTTTTTGTTTATTTGTTTGTTTGTTTTTTAGATTCCACATATTATTGAGATCATACAGTATTTGTCCTTCTCTGACTGGCTTATTTCACTTCAATAATGTCTTTCAGGTTCATACATGCTGTTGCAAATGGCAGGATTTCCTTTTTCCTCCTGGCTGAATAATATTCCATTGTATGCATAGTAAATAATATCTTTTTTATCCATTCATGCATTGATGGACATTTTGTTTTCATATCTTGCTATTATGAATAATGCTGCAATGATCATGGGAGTGCACATAGCTCTTTGAGATACTGATTAAATTTTTTTCAGATAAATATTCAGAAGTGAGATTGCTGGATCATATGATAATTCTATTTTTTAATATTTGAGGAGTCTTCATACTATTTTCCATAATGTCTATGCCAATTTACATTTCTACCAATAGTGTATAAGTGTTCCCTTTTCTCTATATCTTCACTAACACTTATCGTTTGTCTCTTTGATAATGGCCGTTCTAACAGGTATGAAGTGATATCTCATTATGTTTTGATTTTCATTTCCCTGATGATCAGCAATGTTGGACATATTTTTATATATTTGTTGGCCATCTGTATGTTCCCTTTGGAGAAATGTTTATCCAGATCCTTTGCACATTTTTTAAATTGGGTTATTCGTTTTCTTGCTATTGAGTTGTTTGAAATCCTTATACATTTTAGTTTATTAACCCCTTACCAGATAGGTAGTTTGTAAGTATTTTTTTCTTATTTTATAGGTTATCTCTATATAAATACTCTGTTAATTGTTTCCTTTGCAGAAGATTTTTAGTTTGATAAAACACTGTTTGTCTATTTTTGCTTTTGTTACCTATGTTTTTGGGGTCAAATCCAAAAAAGCATTGCTCAGACCAATGTCAAGAAACTTTTCTTCCATTTTATTCTAATAGTTTTATGGTTTCAGGTCTTACATTTAAGTTTTTAATCCATTTTGATTTGATTTTTTGCATATGAAGTGAGATAATGGTCCACTTTCATTCTTCTGCATGTGGAGAACCAATTTTCTCAGCACGATTTATTGAAGAGAGTATCCTTTCTTGGGTTGTATGTTTAGGCACCTTTGTGGAGGATCAATTGATCATAAATATGTGAGTTTATTTCTGGGCTCTCTCTTTTGTTCCATTGATCTACATGTATGTTTTTATGCCTGTATCATGCTGTTTTTGTTACTATAGCTTTGTAGTATATTTTGAAATCTCTGCCATATCTGAGTCTGGTTCTGATGCTAGCTCTGACTCTTCAAAATGTGATTTTTGCCATTTAGCATGTCTCTTAATTTTTCATTGAAAGCCTGACATACTCTGGCTAGGAGTTAGGCTGTGTTTATTTTTGCTATAGCTTGGTATCAGAGGCTAAAATTGTCCCTAGTGTCCTTGGTTTTGTCTTCTTTGTTTTCTTTGGGTGTCCCTAGAGATACATTAAATAGAGTCTGGGTCTTGGAATTCTTTTAGGTGTAATTACATGTTCTGATAAGGAAGCTCTACTGAGGTGGTAGAAAGATGTGAGTGAGGGAAAGCATCTTCAGTTCCACGATTTGCTGGCTTTTAGTCAGCCTGAATAAGGTGTTTCCCTTCCTCCAGGTCAGTTCTAGTCTTTACGTTAAGAGTACGCCTTGTTAAAAAAAGTGAGGGAGGAGAAATAAAATGGCTGAAAGGGGGAACCATACCAGAGGAGAATTGTGTACAAATTGAGGAGAATGCCACATATCTCTTGACCATCTGAGTTTGTAGAATGAAATTGCCCATCTCATTAAAAGATAACTCCATTTATCAAGTTGCTTTTGCCAAAACCTAAAGAGGTTTCATGACTGGTTTCTTTCTCTCACATCCCACATTCAATCTACTAGGAAGTTCAGACTGCTCTATCTTTGAAATGTTTCTAGGATTCAACTATCTCTTACTAGCTCTGCCGCAGAGCAAGTCTCCATTCTTATTTACCTACATGATTGCCAGGGCTTGCTGACTGCTTTCTCCTTTGTCTTTCTTCTAAACAGCATTCTTATAATTGAGGCCCTCTCATAATGACCTACAGTCATACACAGAATGGCCTTGCACCATCTTTCTCTTTTATCCCCTTCCACTCTCCTCTCCACTCTGTCTTCTCTAGCTGGTCCCACTAGCTTTCTTTCTATTTCATAACCCAGGCCACATATGCCTCTATTTCAGAGCCTTTTCATTTTTCAGTCCTTCTTTCTGAAAAGTTTTTCACCTATAAATATCCATGACCAGTTTTCTTCCTTTATTCACTTCTCTGCTCAAATACAACCTTATTAAAGAGGACTTCCTTGACTACACTTAAGAAAAAATCAATCTCTCATCTCTCTCTCTGTATTTCTTCATACTTTGCTTTATTTTTCTTCTTAATACTTAGCACTACTTAGCATAATATATATGTGTTTATTGTTCATCTTCTCTTACTAGAATGTATGTGTGACAAAAGCAGTCTTTTACTACTGAGTCAGTGACAAAAAATATATACTTTGTTTATGGATGGAATCTTCTCAGCCATAACAAGCTGAGTAATACAGATGCATTTATATTGATAAACTGAAGATAAGCACTCAAACTATGTGGAAGGAAGATGTTATCTCTGCATAAAAAGACAAAGGTAAATTATAATGGGAATTTGAAATTTTAAGGTCCAGATTTCACTTTTCACCTTCAGTTTAAAAGTAAAACTAACTACAATCAAACCTTTTCTAAGTTTTTTCTTTTGCTTAGATTAAGAAGAGAAAGGAACTTTAGTGAAAACTAATCAGAAGAGGAATTTCAAATGTAACCTAAACTGATTCTAGATCTAAACTTGAAATTAACTTAAAATTCCATTATGGTATTAATTTTTAAAAGTATCTATTTAGCACTGTACTGTCCAGAGTTTCATAATCATCTGAATTATACCCTTTCACCACTTTTAAAATTCCGTTTATTCATTGTCAAGTTCCAAGAATCTTGTTTGGTAACTGATATTTCATTTTGCTGACAGTACTCTGATACTGCAGGGGGCAAAAAATTTTAGCCTCTTGAACTATTTCTCAATAGGGGCATGGTCTTTACTCCTACAGTTTAAGAAGTTATATTTTTATGTCTGTGCCACAGCTGTGCTAAAGCTTAAAATAAGAATTTAGCAACATGCTGACTTACCAAATAGATTTTATAGTAGACACCGACTTGTAAGGACTCGGTGCTCTGGTTCAATTAAATAGTAAACAAATGCTTAGCATTCTCAGTGCTCCTGCCATAGGGCCTTGCACTTTATTCTCTGTTAAGGGCAGAGAGGGTTGGAAATTATGCGAGGCCCTGAGCAGTTCAGTGAAGATAAAAGACACCATCACTAACATTATTCATGAAAAAATATGAAAGGTCATCTATCTCTCTTTAAGGCTCATTTGGTACTCTTTTAATGAGTGATGGATGAACTGCAAAGGTTCCTTGCAGAGAGGCTGTGTCCTGTGAAAGTTTGGATGGCTGTTACATCTTTGAAACATATTCAAACATTTTCCCAGTCTTCATCCATCATGGATTTTCCCAATGATGGACTTCAGACCATTTCATTTCCTCTTTTTCTTGGCATTTAGGAAATTTTATTTCTCTCAAGCCTTTCAGCTGTCTTTATTTTCACACTTTTTTTTTTCCTTTTTGGTTACTTGAGGTAAATGATGGCTTCCTGGGACTAAATAAATTCAGTGACTATTGCTTAGGCTAAGATTTTGTTTATATATTTATTTTTATGTGATCTACCTTGGTCTAATCTTTTCATTGGCTTAGTTGATTATGCTTCTCTACATTTCATTACTTTCCTTCATTCCCTTTTTTCCCTCTTGAACACTTCCACTCTGTTCTACTTAAGGTTACCTCACTCAGCCATACTTCATTTCCTTTACATTTCCAAAAAATCTTGATTTGCCTTTCCCCTCCAGTTTATTCTGTTTACTTGCAGCGGAATAGAGATGGGAAAGTACCTATCTTGTAGTAGTCAAGAATTCTGTAAGGTCAACTCATTATAAAGGGAGGAAAATCTAAAATCAAAAGAACTTACTTGGAAATAGCAGTGCTTTTGGCTTACGGGCCAAACATGTAAGCTGGAACAGCAAAAGTGGGTGAGAATGGGGAAGAGCAAAGTCAGTGACAGGTATCAAATGATATACAGCTGTTGCAATGGAAAGAAATTGGGAATGAGATGCACATTCAAAATAAATGACATTTAAGAAAAAAACTGGTTCATATCAAACTACAAGTGAGATTAAGCTTGAGAGCCAAAGTAGTCTCATGGACAAAATATAAGCATGGAGATCTGGCATTTAGTCACTTTGGGTCCTCAAGAGGGTTACTTAATTCAGGCTTGCGGCTAACTGCCTAGTGAGTATGACTCACCTGCTCGTGGTGGGCAGGCTCTACAAGCTCTCATTAGGGGTCTGTAAAGCAAATGGGGCCAGGTCTCAGAGTCTCTGGTTTTCCCTCCTTGGCTCAGACTCTCACCAGTGTGGTGGGATGCCAATACAGTGAGACCAAGGTAAACAGAGCTCAAATGATGGCATTTGGCAGCCTTTCCACCTAGAAATCAAATCCAGGGGCTGTGAAACAGGACAAAGGAAGTCAAACTTACCAAGAGAAGGGAATCATGGAAATACTGAGATTAGATGTTTCCAGAAGTGATTTAGAACTCAATTTTAAAAATTTTCACTGTATGTATTCTTTTGTTCTTTATAAGAAAAGAGGCAGCTGATTGCACACATAACTATCAAGTTGTTCAATGCATTACTATAAATATATACATACATATGTGTACATTCCTGTCAGCGCACTCATTTTTGTGTGGGCTGGCTCAGGCTTCATATGTGCATTTCATAGTAACAAAACAGCTGCTTTTTGGAGCTTCCTTTTTTGTTCAGTCTCCCTGGTGACAGATTTTTGTGATCCTCCTTAGAGAAACGTTTGACTTTGCCTCTCCACTCTGCCAGGGTACCTGCACTGCTATAGCTTTTCTTGTGGCCAGTCCAGGTTTGCCTTCTAGCACCTAAGGTCCAAGTCCTCATCTTCTAGTGTCAAAGGCAAAGTGAGTGCATGGCAGAGCAGGGTGTATCTGGGCAAGACTACCTACCCTTAACAAAAAAAAAACTACAACGTGGCGTAAGTTTGTCTTTTATAGTGCTGTCACATCCATAGTCCTCCTCAGTCTTCAGTCTTCCTATTCCTCATTTGTATTCCTGTTCTTTCTCTTTCTCTCTCTCATCCCACACCCACCCCATCTCTTGCATCCACTGCCTTCCCAGTTCAGTGCTCTCAGGGCTTTGAATTCTCTTAGCCCCTAGGTAACTCTGTAGCGTAGGTATTCACCATCTCTACAAAGTGTGGATACATGCAAACAGATTGATAGATAACTCACAGATTAAATATTTCCCTTGCCAGGTAACAGATTCATATAACTGCAGATACAGTGTCTTAACCAAAGACTAGTTCAAAGGTGGACCTTTTAAAAAATCTGGTGCCGCAGTGTTTTATGGTTGGAGAGAGCAGATGTTTGAGGCAGACAGCCTTTCCAGGGCCTCTGATATCCTACCACAAAGGCTCAGTTGTCCATGATTGAAGTCAAGCCAGCAGAGACATGCCTGCTCAGGGAGAAGATTACACTACTTTTGAACTATACAGGACCTATTGCTCTGGCTGGATAAATCAGCACTGATGCTCAGAAACCTGTCAAGGTATCTTTTTGCAGTATAAATCAATAAAAGAAGATCATGGAATTAAACCATGTACACCAAAGAGTTTAACTTTTTTTTATGGGAGAGCTGTTCTAGGTTGTGATCATAATGGGGTATTAACTTGCTTTACGGTGTATGCCAGGATATTTTTCATTTTCCTTGCCAGAGTAGGCAGCTGTCTTTACCAATAAATCTTGCAAAGTTTGCCACTTTTGAGGAGTCATCTGGTTCAAAGAACTGTTCTTATAACCTCAGGAAAAAAATCAAAATCTCTGCTCTTTCTTAAATATCTTCAGAGCAAAGCATGTTAAGATCTTATTTAGTATTCCATGCCTCACATTCTTGCTGTAAAAAAGTCCCTCCTAAGAGCTAACTCAAATCTTTTTGCCACAGTTTAAGATATATTTTGAGCATAGCAAAAGTGAGTTCAGAACTTAAAAAATCATTCCTACAGCTTGAGGAGACTAGTAGGATACAGTGTCCTTGGAACCTTTCTCGTCCTGGCATCTCTCCATTTGGACCACTTTCCTTTGTGATCTTTTGGGATTTTGGATCTCCCCATCAATGACTTCTGAAGAAGTGACAGACGGAGAGTAAAGATGCCCAGTATTCCTTTTGACTTTTCTGGCCACTGTAGAATTGAAGATATAGTTTATAAGAAAAGAAGGCAATGAAGATATTTCTCAGGTGACTCTGGTGAACAGCTGTGTGATGGGACAAGACTGGAAGTTATTCTCCACTGCAGAAGTGAGCTGTGTAGGGTGACTGACGGGTGAGGTTGGCTCAGCTCAGCCCAGCTCAACTCCCTTCTGCAGGTCCCCAGCCTCGTCCTGACCTCAGCATTAACCTCAGCGCTGCTTTTTCTGCAAATGCTTCTCCTAACAGTTTCCCAGTCAGCACTGTATTCGAGCAGCTCAATGCAGGGGTTGTGCTGAGGAGGCAGCCTGCCTTGGGGAGCTACAACAGCGACGTAGAAGAACTGATTAGCTTTTAAGAGCAGACCTCCACCAGACAGGCAGGAGTCTAAAGAGTAAATAGAGGTGCTGGCCCTGAAATTTTTTTTTTAAAGGCCTCGGAGGGTTTTGTTCACCGGTGTTTGAATTTCTATAGAAAAGCTCTGTGGAACTCTAAATTAAACCAAGCTGACCCCTTTCACAGCCTGAGTTATTTACAGTTCACAGGTCTTTGGAGAGTTCTAGTTTGCATGCAGTTGAAAATAGGTCCCTGGTTGGCAAAGGTAGCCTACTGTGGAGTATTTGCATCACACTACCTTGCTTTCCTTTGGTGTGGGAGAAAGCCCTGAAATAAAGCCAGAAGATGTGGTTTAGTTGTAAATAGGCTCTGTTTTTCAGCAAAGGAAAGGCACCGGTAGGAATAACCGAAAAAGAGCCAGCTACTAGAAAGCAAATAACTGAGTTCTCTCTATAATTAAATGCATTCCTCAGAATAACAACCAAGTTAGTCGGAAGGAAACCAAGTAACACCCTTCCCCCCACCATAACTGATTACTTTTCCAGCTTTAACAATCAGATTAGTCAAGAACTCTGGCACTGATTATAGTGCTCAGTTTCCCATTTTGCTTCATACTGGAAGAGTAATTAAGTTAAATAGCTTTCAGTGCCTGAGATCTGGTTTGTGTCAAATTAAAATCAGCTGCCAGTTCAGGTTTGTTGATCAGCGCCTTGAACTTATCCCTGGCCCTCACTTGTGCTTGCGTAAAACCATGGCAAGGTTTTGTACCTTGGCAGGTGTTGGATGGGGTGATCCTGAAACCTCTCATGAACTTCATTTCCTGTGCTCGAGAATGTACATTTCTTTTCCAAGACTGATAAACTCAGCTTGGCCAATATTTAGGAGAAACTTTTTGTGATTTATCAAATAAAAAAGGATAGCTTGCCAAGAGATAAGCCCGAATTTAATCACAATTACTGACAACTGAATTTCATGGTAAAAGTACAACAGAAATCATAGTCTAGAATCAGAGGGAAGGTGAGAGTAGGAGGTCTGATATTTTCTATTTAGAAAAAAAGGAAGTGATCTTATAGTTCACTCCTTTCCTCCTTTATCTGCAACTCAGTTTAAAACACATCGTTTTTCCTCTTCTAGGTAGAAATTATGCTGTGTGAGGCCATTGGTGGTGATGATAGTAGGCGTGTGTGTAGGCAGTGACTGGAGTAGGAAGTAGGGCCAGAATGAGAGATGAGTGAGGAAGAGAGAGGAGCCACAAATCAGGTCTTTAAGTTATTTATACCTTACTTGGAACATGTGACAAACGCATGTGAAAAAGGCATTAAAACACGTATGTGCAGCACAATGCGTCATCACTACTTGACACATGGTCGGCATAACGTCTATGATGTGAAAGAGGGACTGGGCAGAGTAAAAGGTGGATGGATGGTTAGAAAGCAGTACTTCAGGCAAAGAGATTGTCGTCCCTGAAGAATTCTACTGGAAATGGAATGAATTGTTCGTGTCTTGCTGGGAAGAAAACCATGGGCCGTATTTCTTAGGAGAATGGCTAAATTTGAACAAATTTAAGTATTACGTGAGTAGATTAGTGTATAATAATTAAGCCTCTTTATACCTATGCATTAAAATTATACTTATTTTGGCTCCAGGCAAAAATAATTTTATGAATGTGATACAGAAATGAAATTATAAAATGTGGAACTTTTAGAGTGCCAGTTTTGTATAGTCTAAGTTAAGTCATATACAAGTATTAGGTAGCTAGTCAGACATAAATGACAGGAGTACAAAGGAATAGGGGTCCAGCCTAGAGACCTTCTAAAGAACACCCCAGTGGTAGTAGAATTCTGAGTATGTGCATGAGCACTAGGCAAAGTGTTATATAGCAGTCAAATGTCAATCAGAATGACCTCACTTGGCCAATCATCTAGGAATGCCTTTGGAACTACCCATCATGACCCAAATAAAATGCAGACATTTCCACTTCTGGGCCCTTCTATGTGGCATTTTTGTGGCTTTTCTGTTGGCTATTATAGTTGTTACAACTCTCTGTTACAGCTCTTGACTGGGACCCTGTGCCTCCTTGGGGCATGCTTTGTCTTTCTAAAATATACTTATAATAAATCTTTTCTAATCTCACTGACCTAATGATTTTTCACTGCATCAATGAGGAAGAACTGAGGTAAAATACTAACTATACTTCTGCACTATTATCCTTCCTAAGCCACTGGGGCAATACCAACTCCAGTCAGCCTCAGTGGTGACACATGGAGAACAAAGTAACTTGATTGCAAAGAAAATAGTAGCCAAGAGTTTGGGAACCAAACCTGAAAGATAGGAGGTAAAAATAAGTCTCTTTATTACATGTTCAGCATTTAGACTGGAGATATCCATGTGGTAATCAACAGTTTTTCTTGGCCTGTGTGGCAGCCCCTGTTTGATCTTTGAAGATGCAAGTTAGACGCTGTTCTTTCTGGGAAACCATCCTGACTGTGTAACCATACCTTTCTCTGCGATTCCCCAGAGCTGCATACTGCATTGCAATTATTTGCCTCCTTTCGCAAGAGCAAGAATCCAGCACGTTAACAGTCGGAAAGTGTTGGTTCGTTATAGGCCAGGAACTGTGCTAGTTTCCTTTTAATAAACCATCTTGTGTAACCCTTGCAATAACCCTTTTATTCTCATCATAAATGTGAGGACCTTGGGTTAAGAGGGTGGTTATATGTGTGGTAAGGGGCAAAGGCAGGCTTCAAACTAGAGGTTTCCAGACAACAGGTTCTCTGCTGTTTGCTCCATACAGCTCCATTCTTTAGAGCAGTGCTTTACAATAGGATTGTAATGTGAGCTGTATGTGGAATTTAAACACTGTTAGTAGCTGCATTAAAAAAAATAAAAAGAAATAGGTCAAATTAAATTTTTGTATTTCCATTCTAATTTTAGAATAGTTATAGATTTTACAGAAAAGCTGACTATAGTACAGAAATTCCCATAGACCCCATGCCCAATTTCTCCTAGACTTAACATCTTAGTATGATATATTTTCCACAAATAATAAATCCACACTGATACATTATCGTTAACTGATGTGCATACTTTATTCAGATTCCCTGTGTTTTTACCTAATGCCCCTTTTCTGTTTCAGGAGCCCATTCAAGAAGATATCCATCGGGTCTCCTTAGCTTCCTTTTTGACTGTGACATTTTCTCATACTTTCTTTGCTTTGATGACTTCGATAGTTTTGAAGATACTGGTCAGGTGTTTTGTAGAAGGTCCCTGAACTGAAGTTTGTCTGATATTTTTCTCATGATTAAACAGGGCTTGTGATATTGCGATTTATTGTAAGAAATCATATTTGGTCTTTGTCCCTGTTTTTGCCATAGAGCTCCTAAAACCCTTGTAATTTCCTACATGATGAAGGCAATAAAGGTATCTTGATGTTCATAACAAACCGCTTTCAACCACACCTGAGATTAGGTGAATTTTGGAAAGCACCTAAGGTTGGGGGCTAGTTGTCCCTGGAAACAGCCATGTGACTGAATGGTTGGGTCTTTCAGTCCCATTCTCAATGTTTGGGGAGGGGACAGGGGCTGGAGGTTCAACCTATTGTAAATGGTCAATGATTTGCTCAGGCATGCCTATGAAATGAGCCTCCAGAAATATCAGAAGGGAGGTAGTTTAAGAGAGTTTACAGACCTCCATGTGTAGGGCCCCAAACTCCATGGGAAAAGAAGCATCTATCTGTTCATTCCTGTCCTTTAAAGTACTTTGTAACAAATGGGTAATCTAGTAAGTAAAATGTTTCTCTGAGTTCTGTAAGCAACTCTAGCAAATTAATCAAACCCATGAAAGGGGTCGCTGGGAGCTCTGATCTATACCTGATGGGTCAAAAGCACAGTGACAACCAGGCAGCTCAAGTGGGGATGGAGGAGGGGTCAGTCTTGTAGGACTGAACCCTTAAATTAACCTGTGTGATATGATGCTATCTCCAGTTAGATTGTATTCAAATCTAATGGAATTAATTGCTTGGCGGTGGTATTCAAGCACACACATATAGGGATTATGAGAGTTTAGGAGGAAGGTCACTGAAGTACATTGCCATTGTTATCACATCATATCAAAGGTACATGTTATCAATATTACTTACCACAGATATTGTTAACCTTGATAGCACCTGGCTGAGGTAGCGTTTGTTAGGTTTCTCCATTGTAGAGTTACTCATCCCAGCCCTTTTTATACTTGGCTCTTTGGAAGGAAAACTGAAGGGGCGGGAGTTATGCTCTACTTCCTTTAGGGGAAATATCTGGAGATTCTGTGTGGGAAATTTATTTTTCATTTATTTAGTGAAAATTAAAGCATCATTTATGTGTATAAGTATAGATTCACTACTATTTAATAAACTTAATTGATATATGTATATTATTTACCCCATATATTTAAAAATATTTTTTTCAATTCATAATTAACATAAAACATTATTTATAACATATTACTTTGTTTTAATAGTGTTCAAAATCTGCTATATAATTTATACTTATACTACATCTCAATTTGGATGTTAAATTTTCAATAGAAGTGCTTGTTCTATACATAGATTTTGTGAAATTTATAGTTGAAAAAGTAGATTCACATATGCAAGTAACTCTAAACATATCCCAAAGTTTTCCAATAATTGAAAGTTACCAAAAAGTCATTGTCATTTTCCTTTAATATTTGCATCTATTTGGTAAAATTGGTTCATCTTCTTTAAGAAGGTATTCAACATAGTTTCAAAACTATGTCTAAGTTAAGTAAATTCACTAACTCTTATGACAACTCAATATTATTACTATCAAATTCAAAGTGGTATTGCATAGATTGAAAAACATCTTTATATTTATCACAATTAATTAAACATTATTCAAATTTTCTTTTTAGCTGTGACAGCAATTCACATAACACTGTTGGTTATAATTAAAATCTCTGAACTATTAATTCATATTAGGAATAATTGCAAAATAATTATTATTGAATTTTATTATAAAAAGTTTTTAGTTCAACATAAATTTCTTACTATATTGGTAGGTCACAAATGAGTTTTTACTTTCTTCAGAGCATCAAATTTAGCTAATTTATATGCAGCATCACGTCAGTGAGAAAACATAAATCACATTGTCATTTTTTTGTGGCATGAATAATACTACCATTTTTTTTGTCTTTGACAAGCATTTCTTTTGTTTCAAGAAAATCTTGAATTAGAGTTAATATAGTAAATCTTTGTAAAACTCTTCCACAACTCAACTGGCAAGTATTACAAGATCATTGAATTGTCTTCTATTTCTTTTAACAGTGTCACAAGTGGATGATTTTTCATAGACTTTGCTCCTTACATAATGATTTTAAGAACTCTATATCATGAAGTCTGCCTTAGAAAACCAATCACAGATACTTCTAATATGTGCTATACTTTAGTATACAGCAATAGAGGAAACATCAGTCTCTTTTCTTAAAACTTCAATAAATCTAGATTCTTTTGACCTAATATAGCTAGAACAATGTTTGTCATAATAGTAACTGATTTTTTTTATATCTAGCTAAAATTTTCAATAGTTTTAAAAGAATAAAAAATACTATTTTATTATTTAGTTTTTTAGACTAGGAATTGGCAAAATTTCTGTGTAATTTTGAGAGCCCTTTGAGACAAATGATAACTGAAGTATTAATCAGGAGGTGCCTTATAGCATACAACTCAAGTAAAACAAATACAAAATAATTTCAATTTTTAAATTTTGAATCAATTAATCTTCAGTATTGTTAGGAAGATCTTGGATTTTATGTGCAGTCAATTAGTGGCTTAAATTAAGATGTTTCACTTTTTGTAAAACATAATTAAAATGTTTTCCTCATAATTTTTGAATAAAATTTCAATAACTGAAATAATAACTTATTTTACCACATCTCCATCTAAACATGGTGTTCTGTTTTGTGTAAGGAGCCAAACCAGAGTTACAAACTCAGATTCCACTGAAAAATTATTTAATGTTTTATTGGATATTAAATCTGATTTTCATAAACTAATTTCACTGAATACTTTTTTACTTCTAATCAAATTCACAATATATTTGCTGAATATGTTTCTAACCTTGCCTACTTAATTTTGTATAATTCTTTTTTTTTTTTTTACACAACAGAGTAGCAGCTTTTTTCATTTTACTCTGATGCAGGAAATTACAGTTGTCATTCTTTGTGAAAACTCTGACATCTTCTTCCATTCTCTTTTTTTTCTTATTACTATTATGGTCATAATACTAGCTTCTAATTTCCACTTGATTCTGCATGAATAGTATACCTTTATTTTAAATCTAAAAATTTGCCCATACTTAGTTTTTATACCTTAAATAGAATTTAATTTTTTACAATTAAAATAAGTATTTTAATTTAATTATGAAGTTTGACTTCTGTAGGTATCACTATAACTTCTGCTGCTCATATAAAATAATCAAATAAACATATAATATCTCTGTGCTTAGAGAAAAATCATTCAAAACAAATCAAATCATTGACACCCACTATTAGATTGATCATGCATTTATGTATACATTAGAAATAACGCATAGGCCTGAAATAGCACTACGATACAACAATTATGTCTTACATAATACACTTGTTAAGTAAAACATAATCCACCAAAACAACAAAGCAGTATTTAATGGAAACATAGTTTATACTGCTTTAAGTTTTAAACTTAAAGTTCAAATTAAAAATTCAGTTTTTCAATCACACTGACTCCGTTGTAAATGGTCAATAGCTATGTGTGGCTAGTAACTACCATGTTGAAAAAACAACTCTAAAAGATAAAGTCTAAATGGTCTGACTTTTAATTCTAAGGTCAAGGTTTAAAGAGAAGAATGCCCTTCTTCTAACTAGGTACTGAAAGAAATGACCAGAGATAATTTGTAGGAGCTTTCTGTCTGTGAGGGACTCTCTCACCTTTAAAATTTTTTTAGCTGGGCTAATAATCAAATTAACAGATACAGATTAACAGGAGAAAAATCAAAGTTTTAATACATGCACATAGGGAATCCACATAAGCATGAAAATTCCAAAGACAGTGAGGCAACATTGGGTAGGTTTGGACAAAAGAGAAAAATGTGGAGCAGGGTTTTAGATTTCAGAAGTGAGAATGGTGATCTACAGGTAGTTGAAGGAGAGTGGAACTTATAGGGCTGGAAGATTCTTTCTAGGATACAATGGGACATAAGGTATCTAGCTAACAGGCACCTGCCTGATGTCCTCTTATTTAACATACTTAATTCGAATTAGGCTAAGGCAGCACTCTAAGATTTCCATCCTGAAGCAGATACCTCTGAATCTCTTAGACAGAAAACAGGAGTAGGGCCCAAGGTTCTTTTGCAGATTATTTCTTAATAAACAGCTTAAAATCAGCATCCCAAAAAGTAGCTTCAGGGTGGTAAAATTTTGGTTCTCTTCATGCCTCAATATATTTTGTGTAGTTTTGTTACATGGGAAAAGTAAGAGAAAAACAGAAAAAAAAAAAAAAGAGGCTGAGAAGTTTGTTTCCATAAAGTAATGGTAGTTAATAGATGATTAAGCTTATTGGACATAAATGTCTCTCTCTTTTATGTCAGAACTCCTCTTAAGGCAGGAGGTATCTGATAGCAAACATGCATCTTTGTGTTTTAGGTTGTAAAAGAGAAATTTTACTCAACTTACAAATGGATGGTAACTCACAGGAGAATGATTTTGACCCACTATTTGGAAGGAACTTGTAAAGATGAGAGCCAGACAATAATAGGATATACTGCCTTAGCTGTGCTCAGGATCTCTTTAACTAGGCATGTTCACCTAGAGATTGAATGTAGAATTTAGAGCATTCCAGCATCAAATGGGGGACTAAGATTGGATGACCCAGAAAGTCCACTCAAATCTTTTGATTTTGTGAGTCAAAATAGGAAAGGCATAATTGACATTCTTTTCTTTTTAGATTAAGAATCTAGCAGGCATTATAACTTATTTGTATTCTCTTTTCAGTCTATGAAGTGGGTAGTGTTTTTGTATTTCATTCCAAATCCTAACCAGCAGAACTGTTCTGGCCATACAGATAAGCACAGTCCTGTGACAATTTCCCTATTGACTAATAAATGACTGGCAGTGACTCTATTTATGGATTTATACCCTTCTCACTCCCAGAGAAGATTTGAAACTGCTCACAGTAAAAACAATATGCTTTAGAAAGCAGGGCCAAACAAAGGATTGTATGAGCATAGAATAGTTATTCTCTCGTGTGTCTTTTTTGTAAGACTGATTGGTGACTTGAGCCCAAGGTGTTTAAATTTAAATCAATAGTCTGTTAATAACACAAATGAGATTATCTTACTTTAAAAATATAGTTTCAGATTAAATTACCTGAGCACTGTAAGAACTCATCATCCTTGAAGCACTATTTTTAAATGTAAATGAATAGCAAAAGTCAAAACAGAGGAAAGCAACATGACAAACTTCAGATTAATTTTTCCCAAATGCACGGTGTTTTCACATATTTAATGGATTTAATGCAAGTCACTCTAAGCAAAACTTTGCTTTATTAGAAAATCACATCAAATCTGACCTAATATAATTAAAATTGTTTACTGCTATCCTGTGAGTAATGTAAGATGTGTTTAATTCATTGATTTACTCTAAGAGTCTCAAGCTATTATTTTAAAAGTAACATTTCAAAGTAATGTTTTACAGTTAGAATTTTCCCCCTTTTAATTTTCATAATCAATAAAATCAGGATGTTGGGCTAGATAGTCTCTGATGCAGTGCTCTTCATAATCTATGATTTCCAATATTTCTTCTATCCATGCCTCTTTCACAAAGGAATATACCCTGTTATCTACCCTACTGTGGTTCCCCACCCCAACATGAAGTAGATTCATGAGGGATGCCTCCCTTCTGCCTTCACCTATAATCCATGAGTGGTCCTCCTGGCCATTCTTTGTAGTGACCACATGCATGGAGTTTGCCCAGAGAGGCACACACATCTGTACAGAATGAGGCAGAGATAGTGAGAAACAGCAGATGCAGAGAAAGGACAAAGCACAGGTAATTGAGATGTGCAGCAGAACCAATGAATTAATACTGACCAAGTGATAAAAGTCTGGATTCTTATCCTGCAGATGATCCAGTGAGCACTCACTATCAGACCAGGAACTCTCTTCCGGTTTAGCACTTGCACCCATGTGATTCTTCCAACCATCCAGATCCTTCTTTTGATCTTCCACCTGACCCCCCAGGCAGGCCCTAACTAGTCAAACAAAACTTTCCATTTAAGAATTCCTAACTTTGCTCTACATTTCTAACAACCGTTTATGTCCTTTCTTGTCCTAATGTTCTAGTTCAACGTTTTTATTCTTAAACCGAAGAGGCAGGTGGCTTCTTAATCTTATTTACCTATTCAGATTTCTCGCTCTCCCTTTTTTTTACTTGCTTTCATGGCACATGATCTTTTGCTACTTGTAACTCCTTAGTGGTTTCTCCTTTAGAGTCTTATGGGAATTATTGGATTTATAGGCCACCACGAAAGTCAATGAGACCACCAAGTCCCAAGAGTTTAGTGAAGTACATTTTTTTTTTATGTAGGCTGAAAGCTTGAAAAGATCATATCAGAGTAATTTAATTGCATAGAGAAAGAAGCAACATGCAGTATCTAGGTGAGATATGGTCAATAGGAAATGTTATTTTGTTAATTTTGTTTCTTGGAAGATACAGTAGTATGGGGGGGGTGGGATTTGGAATCAGATGGTCCTGGTATAAATGCTAACTCAACCTAGCTGAGTTGACTTGAGAATGTTATTTAATCTTTCTGAATCCACTCACCAAATTGAACATGACAATAACCCAAGGTGTTTAAATTTAAATCAATAGTTTTTTAATAACACAAATGAGATTATCTTACAATATTGTTTTACTCAAATCATTTATGAAAAGTGTCCGGTAGAAAAGTGACATATAATATAAAGAATGAACTTTTGACAAAACAATCACCATGCTTTGACACAGAACCAAAATTTTTATTTAGCAGAAACATTTAAAATTTCCCTCCCTAAAATTTTAAGCCTGTAATGGATTTATAGGGAAGAAAAAAACATCCAACTATGGGGCTTTAAGAAAATGTTTGCACTAATACTTACACCAAAGAATTTTTAATAAAGCCAAGTCAGCAGAATTTTAAGTAGCTACTATTCATGTGTCAAAGCTTAATAACAAGTTTTTTTCAGACCTGAGAAGTTTAAAATCAGTTGGGAGTGGTGTAACATGCTCAAAATAATAATTTTTAATATTTCCTTTATGTGACTGCAATTTCTCTCCCTTCAGCTTCCTTCTCCTAACAACCTCAGAGAATGCGGCAGTGACATAGTGTATCAGTTGGCTATTAATGCCTAACAAACTACCCCCAAACTTAATTACTTAACATAACAATTATTTCTTCTGGCTCACGTGTCTGCTGCCTAAATGGGGGTCTGCTGATATAGGTTAAATCCAGATTGGCAGCTCTGCTTCAAGCTGAGGGTCCAGCTGGACTTGACTTTTTGATATGGATTGTGATAAGTTTTGTTGCATGTATATTTATATTTGTTTTCAGGCACAGGATGAAGGGCATCAGCTACTCAGTGAGAGTACAAGCGAAAACCCATGCTTCTCGTAAAGCCCAAGTCTGACACTGGCACACTGTCACTTCTGCCCACAGACCATTGGCCAGAACAAATCACATACCAGATCCAAACTCAAGAGACAAGGACATACTCTGCTTCTAGAGAGAAGAGACTGCATTCTTACCTGGCAAAGATTAGGGATTTTATCCTAAAGTAGGATTGGTGTTATGTGAACACTTATATCTAGTTTTTTAGATTTTTTACTACACAGGTCAATAGAAAAAAAAGAAGAAAACGGTCAGAAAATAGCATGGAATTGCAAATTTTTCCATGAGGCATATATCCTAATATATCTTTCAGAGTTTTAAAAGATTCTCTTGCTCAGTTGTTAAGCACTACTGGATAGTATTTTGAACATTTCAAAATAAACTGTTTTAGTGGAGCTGAAATGTACTAATTTTGAATACTTAGCCATCTGGAGCATTAGATGTTTAATTACAGCTGAAAACTCATGAATGAACAGTATGAGGCAGTTTTTCTTTCCAGTAGATCTCAATTGTTTTTGTCTTTATTCTCAGGAGAGGAAAAAAAGGAATATACCAGCAGTCATATTGTGCTATTTCTTGGGCTTTGTTCTTTTCATTTCTTTTTATATAAATCTATCTTTAAAACATGCCAAGATTCTTTTCTTTTTTTATAAAACATAAATTATAAACACAAGTCTATCTGTTATGAAAAATAATAATAGTCATAGAAAAGTACTTAATTTTATTATGTCGACTGCATTTAAGTTCAGTTTTCTCAAAGGTTACAAGTTTTATATTTCTTTTGTAGCATATTCCTCTCTGTTCGATCTCTTTAACAGTCTTAATAACTAACCACAATCATAAAAGTAAAAGAAATGATAGTTATATTTTTATTATGAGAAACAAAATTAGTCTATGATAATTAAGTTAAAAATTTAAGAGGTTTCTAAAAAGTTCATCAGAAGCGATACTATATTTAAATTTTTTATAGCATTCATAAAATTACAGATTTTAGGAATCTCATTTTCCCATTTTCTCCTGAAATAGTAAAGATCAGTAAAATTCAGCTAGGTAAACACTGTTTAATGAACCTACAGTATGTTCATTCCTGGCCAAGCAGTGTAGAATTTGCAGATCCAGTTTAAGACCCTTCACTGTCATTGAAGAACTGGCACTCTGGTTGAGAAGCAGAGAAATTGGTTTGAAATGAGCAACTGCAAATCTAGCAGTATATAATATGCTACATTTCTTTGTATTCAAGGTAACCTCCTCTTCTCCACCCTATTTTAATTAGGTCTGTCCTTAACATCTGTTATGATCTTTTACCACACCTTACTTATATCCTTCGGAGCACCTGTCACAGCCTGTGAGTCTACATTTATATGCTTGTTTATTGCCTGCTATCCCCATTAGATAGTAAACTCTAATGGCAGGTGTCCTGTCTGGTTTATCTACAATGTATACTTGGTGCTTAGCATAGGGTCAGCATCTATAAATACTTTTGAATGGATGACTGAATGAATGAGTGAAAGAAAGAATGAATAAATAACACTGCTTAATTAAAATGAGGAGATTTTAGTTTGATTTAATGTTGTTACATGGGAGGCACATAATTTAGTAAAGTTTTGGTCTCTGTTTAGATGCAGTATGTTAGATGGGGGAAAAAAGGTCAGTCAGAAAACTAGATGTGAAAAAAAAAAAGTGTGGAACTGCCTTCTTTACTGCCCAGAGTATCTAGGTGTTGAGTCAATTCTAGAGAAGTAAGTCCACACTTCAAGGAACAAAAAATGAGACTGTGTCCACCCTGGCCTCAGGCTTCTTCTTATCAAAGGTAGCTCTTGAGGAGCTGAGTATGTAATAATGAGTACCTTCTTACTGAGAATGCAATCATAATAGCAGCTGCTATCTACAATGCACTTTCAGTGTGCTGCATCTTGTGGTTAAGGGCTTCTGCGGTATAATCTCTTGATTCTGAACAACAGCCCTAAAATGTAGGTATTATTATTTAACCCATTTTACAGTGAAGTGACTAAGGATCAGGAGAGGCTAAATAGCACTGAACGGTCTCTGCTGGGATTTGAACCAGTTCATTTCTCTCTCAAGAGAAAGAAAATAAAAATGCGCTAGTTATTTTTTTTCATAGATTAATTTTATTCTCCGCCCCCCCTTTTTTCTTGTACCTGAAACAATTTTGGGAGAGGCATTCATTCATTCATTTAATCAATCAATAGTTTTTGAACTTCTAGGCCCTTAGGTATACAAAAATTCACTCATTCACGTAGTCACCAAACTTTTTCTGAACACTGTTTATAGGCACAGTTCTAGGACCTCATCATTTATCACTAAGTAACAAAGATTCCCTACACCCTCTTGAAGCTTACATTCTAGATAGGGAGACAATCCATAATTGATAAGCAAAACAATAAGTAAACTTATCTTGTATTTTAAAAAGGTATTAACTGAAAAAGAACAATAAAAGGTTAAGGGACCTGGCCAAGGGGATCAAGGAATGAGGAAGGCCAGGTCGCACATTTAAATAGGGAGTTCAAGGGAGCCTGCAGCAAGCAGCTGACCTGTGAGCACAGATGTAAAGGTAGAAGGGAGTGAGCCGTTTGTATCTCTGGGGAAGGAATGTTCCAGGTTAAAGGAACAGCTGGTGCAGAGGCCTTAAGGTGGAGCAAGGACATCGAAATAAAATAAAGTCATTACTTTCCAGGAGTTTACATGCTTGTGGTAAAAAAGCTAAACAAAGTAATTATAAATAATTGTAGTCGAAGGTAATAAGTAGTTTGAAGATCTGTGTCTAGTGTGATGAGAGCACAGAGGAAAAGAAATAGATTGCCTAGAGGCATTTAGAAGTGCCTTACTAAGAAGGAGATGTTTTCATTTCTTTTGTTGAACATAGGCAGTGTTTCTGATTGCCTGGGGAGGTCTGACAGAAAGCATAAAAGAAACTCAGTGGAGCATTGCACATTCAGGAAGCAGGAAGTGCCTTGCCTGGTGCCTGAGGTGGCAAGGAGTTGATGGGTTGGAAACGTGGGTTGGAGTCAGGTTGTAAAGGGTCTTGCTTACTAGAATATTTCACTTCTTGAAGGTGATGTGGAAGCTTGAAGGATTTAAGCAAGGCAAAGGGTGTTTTTATAGTTAAGAAAATCGAACCCTTAGGAGGTTAAGAAATTTCAGGTCCACAGAGCTACTAAGTGGTGCAGCCAAGACTTAAGCCCAAGCTTGTCTGACTCCTGAACCCACAATAACATGAGGCCCCCTGTGCATATGTAAGGGCACGGTGTAGATATCTGCTGCAGAACTTCGGTGGCTTTGTGGAGTGGGGTGATGTCCTTGGTAGGAGAGACTGCTCAGTGATCAACGGTAGGGGATACTTGTCTTTGGAACCTGCAGAATTCACTCTGCCTAGAACTCTATTTTTTCAAGCAACACAGAATTCATGTTACTAATGTTTACATCACAGACCTAGATGGCCACTAATATCTCTCTCTTTCAATAGCTAAGTATGTGATGTCATAAGTTTATTGAGTGAATTCACTGAATTTACCTAGCATATCACTTTCAGACCTGAATGAGAACATGGCTGAACAATTTCAAAGAAAAATACAACATGAATGTATTCAATCGGCAAGAATATGTTACGCCCTATTTTTAAGAGTTAGAACTACACATAAAAACAATTATACTGAACAAACTTGAGTTTGGTGATTTAAATTGAGAGCACTTTGAAATTAGATGAATAAATATTATATTAGTTGTACAGAATAATCATAGCTAATTTATTTTCTGAAAAGGTAAATGCAGAAGCTTCTGATAAAACATACACCCTGTTCTTGGCAGGGATGTTTTTATGTCATGATTTTTTTTAAAGAAAAGTAACATATTAGCCTGAATTTGGTGTCTTGTTTTGTTAATGTAAGTGTTAATATACATAAGTTTAAAGGAAGGTCTGCAATATTTACATTCTCCCTACTGTTTTTCTATCTGTGTATGTGCGTGCGTGTGTGTGTGTGTGTGTGTGTGTGTGTGTGTGTGTGTGTATTCTAGGGATAGGTTAATGAAAGTATCAATCAGACTTTCAGAATATACTGAAAACAACATGATCATGCTTGTTATTAGCTATGGAGAAAATATTTCATCAACTCGAATTTCTAGTATATTATGTAAGGCAGGTAAACCAAGGTTTAAAAAGTGCCTCTTTAAAATTCAGACACTTAAAGAACAGAACATTGACCTCTTTCTCACATAAGGGTCAGGCTGGGAGTTCAGGTCTAGGGAAGCTGTCCTCTGTGCTTTGATTCAGAAATCGAGATTGTTGGTTGCTTTGACATCTTTAATGTGTATCATCCTGAGTATTGCCAAATTGGGGGAAGAACATGGAGGAGTACACTTGGATATTGTTTATGGGCCAGATCTGGGAGTGGCACACATCATTCTGGTAATATGCCAAGGGAGAGCTCAGTCACATGCCATAGCTAACTTCAAGGGAAATGTAGTTGGTACCCTAACAAGGGGAGAATATATTTTGATGGACAGTTAGGAGTCTCAGCCTTAACTGGTAACACCTATTTATTGTTATTCGCTGATGGAAAAATGATTCTAGTAGCAAAAAAGCATCCCCCCACTACAGATTTTTTGCACTAAATAATCATACTCATGAAACTTCAAGTCCTGCAACTTAGTATCAGCTCACTTGACTTACATTTCTCACTTTATTAGCTTTCCTATGATTTACATAAATTGAATATTTTTCATTTACATTCAGGGTGATACCAGTTTGCAATTATTAACCAGTGGTTCTCAAACTTTAGCAGGTTAAAATTGGAATATGTTAAGCTCGGATCAGAATCACCTGGAGGGCTTGTTAATACACAAATTGCTAGGCCTCACTCCACAGTTTCTGATTGAGGAGGTCTAGAATGGGACCTGATAATTAGCATTCCTAACAAGTTTCAGGTGATATTGAATCTATGCTCCAGGTCTGCACATTCTAAAAACCACTGCTCAGAAGCTACTGGATGCCTGTTTCTTTGCTTGTGCTCTCTCCCATATTCTTACTTAAAAACCAGCCTTCTGTGAACTCAAAAAGACTCGAAGATTTTTGCCCACCTTCTGTAAGGCAAGATGAAAGTCCTGTTTGAGCTGGTAAGTGTTTTTGGTAAAATGTTTTATTCTAGATTTGTGCTTTCTGGTTTAATTGGAAGGGTAACTGTGATTTGATTTATTACAGATTTAAAGGTAACTTGTACCTTTCCACTCTGCTACCCCAGACTTTTTTTTTTTTGCTTGAGTTTTCTTGTTGCACTGTCCAAATTCAGGTGTTGCTTGAAATATGATTTTAAACAGTCTTACTCAAAGGCTGCAATGTGTTTCTTTCACCTCTCCTAGAAAGGTAAAATATAAGTCCTCATTACTTGGGAAGTTGTGCTTGCTGTATCAAACACCTACCTGGCCTAGGATTTTTAAGACATGTTTAAAGGTAGTAACCTAATAATCTTTGGGATAAGAGAAAGAATGATATGGATACAGCTGTATTTTTTGTGGTTCGATATCTTGGCTTTCATTCATCGTTTGAGATAATATGCTTACTATTGGTTACTGCATGTTGCCTAATGACCCAACATTAATTATACATTAAAAATGTGGTTCTTTTGTTGTTCCTCCAATAGTTATTTCAGGGAAATAGGAGTCTACATAAACCACAGTCATATCTTTTGATCCAATTTGTCTGCTAACTTCTTTTGGTGGTTCACAGTAAAACACAACAGGTACTTAATCTGCCTGGGGCAGGAAAGTGAGAAATAGATTGGAGACAACAGTTTCAAGTCTTACAGGTAATTAACTCTGCATGATTTAGCTGGATTTATACCAAGTGTTTGCCCATGTTGAGAAAAATAATAATTTGTTCCTTTCATCAGTGGATCTTTAATGCTTCACAAACACTAATTAATGCTTATCATACATCCCATCATCTGTATTTCCAGATGAGGAAACTGAGCAACAAGGACCAGCAAAGTCATTTGCCTGCAACCCTGAGGCTGGGTGCACTGAAGTTTTGAGCAGAATACTCATTTTGGTGTCTTGACCTTGGGGTCATGCTTTTTCCTGTTGATGGAGCAGCTGACACCGCATCTTAAACTTTGACAAGCAAGTCTAACCCTCATGTCAACCTGAACTATTCAAAACACAATAACAACAAAAGTGGAACTTTAGGAAAAATATGTGGTTATGTTTTATACAGATAAATCCCGAAAGGAGTGTGTAAGTGTAAGCATCTATGTGTATGTTTCTGAACACGTATCTAAACTTGAGATAGAATTATTTACTTAGACAGCATTCTATAAGAGTTAATCTATTGGACTTTGCCCTGATGAAACAGTGGTTGACCAGTAAATTACCTAGAGTAGAAATAAAAGGTCACCTCTCTCCATGTATCAGGTCATGAGTTAGCTCAGAACAGGGGCTCATGCCAACCCTCAGGGAGGGGCTACACCTCAACTTAGCTTTCCACAGAACACGTAGCATTTCTTCCCTGCACAGAAGGGGCTGCAGCTAAATCCAGCTTCACACTGCATATTCACCATGCGCTAGCAGTTGGCATTCCCAAATACCTCCCTGCAGAGCAGGTGCCTGGCCCAGGCTACTTGTCCACCGCCTGCAAGTCTGCTATCCTGCTTGTTTTATAGAATGGGAGAGCAACAGGTGGGTAGAGTTCCTCTCCTAAAGCATACCTCCAGCCTGGCCCAACATGGGCCCAACTGTAGTGAGCCAGGTGCATGCCTTGCAGGGAGACACATGCACCTGCTGACTCTTCCTTTGAGTTCCAGCTTGCTCCATGTGACATTGCTAGTGTTCATCTAAGTCCTTTACACAATAGGCCTGTTCTAGTCTGTAGAGTCTTCATTCTGAGTTGAGTCCTCAGTACTGGCATCTATTCTATAACAATAGTGGGAACATTTTTGTTTGCTTTAGTTGAGAAATTTTTGAAAATAACAAAGGAATTATTAAGAAGGTCCAAACTCTGAATTGATAATTTTAAAGGGTATCAACATTAGCATAGTATTCATTTAATTAACATATATACACATACACACATATACACATATACATATATATTCAGTGGTAGATATTGATCAACTTTAGGTCCTCCCTACAAGTGGTATTTAGAAACCACTAACAAAGGTGTCAAGAAACACAGTTGCTGCTTTCCTGTAACTTATACATCTTTTCTTTTTGCCTTAAATTTGGGTTTTCCTTTCTGTGGCTTAGGTCATTGTTACTCCATGCCATTTGATAAGATGATGTAGGATTTTTATTACTGCTTTCCTATTAGTTTTGTGGCAATCAAATTATATTGTTCATTGGAGTTTTGTAGAATCTTGGTTAAAAAAATTTCACCTTCCTGGCCCTCCCCTCAGAGCTGCAGATTTGAAAGGGCTGGGATAGGGCCAGAGGGCTGTTTTTAACAAAACATGCTGAGATCATTTGAATGTATGTGGTCCACGGACCACACTTTGAGAAACATTAGTTGCTTCAGTGTTTGCATTTGAAAACATTCCAAGTTTGAGTACTGCCTTCACCAGAGCTTTACAATTGCTGGTTGCTTATGTTAGATAAACAGCAGGAATAGCTTTTGCTGCTTACCTGGTCTCAAGGTGTCTGCCCCCCCACTCTTTCTCCCTCCTTCTCCTCTTTCCCTCTCTCTCCCCTTCTCTCTCCATCTTTCTCCCTCTTTCTCCCTCTCCCTTTTAATTATGGTGACATTGGTTAACAAAATCCAGTAAGTTTCATGTGTACAATTCCACAGTAAGGCACATATATACATTGCATTGTGTGTATATCTTTATCTTCTTGTGTTCTCTCTTTATACACTTTTAGATAGGGGTTCTAAAAAAATATCTCCCCATTGCACATGGTTATGTACAACACATTTAGGCACCCCTCTGGTGGCAATTACTGAGTTTTTATTTAAATAAATAGAATGATATGCTTGTAGGTGGCTCAGTTCTTAGGAAACTTAATGATCTACCAATCAAAAAAATATCTTCTCTATGTACATGTATAATGTATACATTATATATAATGGAAAATAAAAGGGCAGTCTAAGTTAAGCAAATTAGATTCCTTATATTGTCATCTTCTGAATCATCCAGTTCTCATTTTTATTACCACTAACCTTCTGTAACAGCCACATAGCAACTAAGGCTTGGGCTTTGTTGATATTTGCCAGAAATTTAATTCCAAGCCCCCGTCAGCTTGTTCGCTATCATTTTACTTGGTTAAAAAACAGTAAACAAGAAGATTGACACTGATAAGCAGAATTGATAGTTTCTCAAAGTAGCAGTTATGTTGCTCAGCTCAGGCTGCCATAACAAATACCATAGACTGGCTGGCTTAAAATGGGAATTTCTCACAGTTCTGGAGGCTGGGAAGTCTCAGTTGAAGAAACCAGCAGATTCCTGGGTATATTCTTACATAGCAGAGAGAAAAGCTCTTTTCTCTTATAAAGGGACTACAAGGGCTCTTCTCCTAATACCATTACATTGTGTGTTACAGCTTCAACATATGAATTGGGGTGGAGGTGAGGAGTGGAGGAATACAATTCAGTTCATGGCAGCAGCTAATACTATGCCTTACTTTACAGACTGGCAAACTGTGACCTATAGGCCAGGTAACTCCCACTTCCTATTTTTGTAAATAAAGTTTTATCAAAACACAGCCACACTTATTTGTTTACATATTATCTACAATTGCTTTTATGCTACAAAGGCAGAGTAGTTGTAACAAATACTGTATAGCCCAAATACATACTATCTGGTCCTTAGAAGAAGAGCTTGCCTGTATACTATAGGATGGGCCATTTCTGTCATCACTATCCACATGGAAAAAAACAGCAACATGGGGCACTGTATCTCCTGTGAGCCTTTCTGGAGTTTTGGGATCACCCTTTGGCTGAGTATCACCATATTCCCTTAAGTGTTAAGTATGAAGGAGCTACATTTATAGTACATTTGCAATAGGTTTGAAAAAATTGCCACTGTGAATGCCTCAAAAAATGTCTTATAGCCGGATTTTCCAAACTGTGTCCTGAGAAATGCTAGTAACCTTTAGATATGACTGTTTTTATTTAAAAATGTTTAGTAGATAATGGGATAAAAAAGTTATCTTTTTTTCCCCTCAGAGCTTTAACATGTTCTATATCTAACAAGCAAATATAGCATAGAGTATTTTCCAAACTTATTTAACCAAAGAGTAGTTTTTGAGAACCAGTAATTTTTTTTTCTGTGTAGGGAGTATAAACTGGGAAATGTTGGCATAAGTCAAGTACTTGCTGTTTTGCTACAATATGATACTAAATAATCATTTGTCTTTTTGCACATTTGGGTCAGAAAAATTCTATCAGATTAGTGGTAGCTCTGCTCACCTAGTTGAAACACTATTTGTGGCATCAAAGTCCATTTCACAGCATTCTGATGACTCGAACTGCTCTTTCTAATTGTTTTAAAAAACTGTTGCTCTTAAAAACAGCCTCTGAAGACTGCCTGCAGAGGTTGCTCAATTATTTAAGATGTTGATGCAGAGAAACAATACATCCTGAGGAAGACACACCATTAATTAACATGTCTTCTGGGTTATCGTTGCCCTTCTTTACATTTTATCCCATTGTTTAGCTTGTTTAGTTTGCTACACTTAAAATTTTCAGTGTTTGTGATCTTTATAAAAAAAAAGGAGGGGGGAGAAGTGTATATGTTCATTCTCTCATATACAGGAAGCTTAGTTTTTGCTTCTACCTTCCCTTGTGTGTTGGGGTAGAGGTGGTGATGAGATTCATATATGGAGAAGCTTTATGTCCCGTGTAGTGTTTTGGCTTTATTAGGAGATTTATTATGCAATTTACCAGAAGGCTGAATTCATGATAACTATGCTTGGGTGAGATTCTTTCACTGTGTTTTTTTTTTGCCTGTCCATTTTCTGATGGCTATGGGGACTTTTATTATTGACATCTTACCTTTTCCCCTATTTACAAATCTATTACACTTAAAAATGCAATTGTACTGTCCCAATGGATCATCCTAAACCACTAATTGAATTGGTAGCTCTGGGATAAACTCACCCTTCTGTTCTGAGCCAATGGTTTCCCATTTAGGTTGGATAGATTCTGGAGACATTTGTGAGATTTAAAATAATACTTTCTCTGATAATATATTTAGAAAGTGTTATGTGGGCATTTAAACTGCTTTCTCCAAGTTACTTTATGACGATTTGGAAGCCTAACCACCTGGAGCAGTAAACAAGCAGGTGTGGAATAGGCAGCCTGACTCCTCTGGCTCAGGACAGACAGTATAAAATTAACTTGCAAAACAACAGAGAAATTCAGTTATGTCCTGAGACCTGAGCTGTCTCCACAGTGTTCTCATAAGTGAGTTTTTGCTTCTGAAAGCAGAGCTCTTAATTTGTATTGACTTTCTGTGACTTTCTGTGATGAATCTGTAGGTGTCAGCTAGCAGGTGCTTATCTGGATCAAGACAGCAGTGACCAAAAGTAGTTGGCTGTTCTTTTTTTCCCCCACGTTCTCTTTGTGAGGAAATCCTAGCATCTTAATCAGGAATAGTATGTGCCTCTATGAGTCTGATGTTTTTCTCATTATAATTCACACCTGTGCAGACAGCAAAGCCACTCTGCCCTAGGAAATAAGCTCACCTAACACTACACCAGTGGTGCTTCTCTCTCAACTCCCTGACTTTGAATTTTTCCAGCAGTTTATTGGAGCTGGCTTGTACTGGCTCATGAGAGCCAATATTGTACATATCTTTTCTCAAGTCTGTGTTTAGTGATGCCAGATATCTTGAAACCTGCCAAACTGGAGTGCTTATAAGTCAGGACTCTCCCCACCAAGGAGGACCAGTTGTTAAACATTTACTAGCACATCACTGGATCCTTCCTCACTTATCTAGTCTCCCAGGACTTCCCTTTGATATGTAGAACTTCAGTGTTTGCTCAACTGAATCTAAATTGTTCTACTTCTTTGCGCTCTTATCTTTGGTTCATTCATCAGTTCACATTTGAACACATACTATATGTTAGCAACTGTGCTAGATTAGATAAAATATCATATCTTTTAAGAATTTACAGAGATAAAATTAATACAATTTGCCACTTTAACTATTGTTAAATTCAGTGATTTTTAATTATATTTATAACGTTGTGCAAACATCACTTCTATCTAACTCCAGAACATTTATATATCATCCTCCAAAAAAATAAAAGCACTCCTACTCCCCCAATTCCCTATCAACCACTAAACTATTCTATCTCTATGGATTTGCCTAGTCTACTGGACATTTTGTATAAATAAAATCATACAATATATGGTCTTTTTTGTTTGTTTGGTATAATCTTCTAAGGATTCATCCATGTTATACTTTATTCCTTTATACAGCTGTATAACATTCCACTGAATGTATATACTACTGTTATTTATCAATTCATCAGTGATGAACATTTGTATTATTTCCAGTGTTTGGCTGCTATAAACAATGCTGCTGTGAACATTTATACTTTTGTATGAACATGTAGTTTAAATTCTTTTGGATATATACATAGGTGTGAAATTGCTGAGTGTTATGGTAACTTTATGTTGAATCTTTTGATGAAATGCCAAACTTATTCACAGTGTAGCAGCATACATTTCCACTTGCAATGTATTAAGGTTCATCCTTAATAGAGCCTTGCCAACACATTTTATTTTCCAGTATTTAAAAATTACAGCCATCCTGGTGGATATGAAGTGGCATTTCATGGTGTTTTTAATTTTTATCTCCCTGATGCTTGATGATACTGAACATTTTTCAAATGCCTATTGGCTATTTGTATATCATTGTTTGGAGAAATGTTTTTAAAGTCATTTGCCTATTTTCTTTTTGTTATAGTTCTTTCTTTAAAAAAATTCTGAATCCTAAACTCTTATCAGATATATAATTTTTACATTTTTTCCCATTCTGTAGGTTGTTTTTTCACTCTTATAATAATGTCCTTTGATAGAAAAGTTTAAATTCTGATGTCCAATTTATTTTTCATTTGTCGCTTTTGCTTTTGGTGTCAAAGAAACTGTTGCCTTATCCAAGTTTGTAAATATTTACATTGATGTTTGCTTCTAAAATGCATAGTTTTCAGCATTTACATTTAGGTCTTTCATCGATTTGAGTTATTTTTGTATATGGTGTGTGTTAGGGCATCACACTTCATTCTTTTGTGTGAGGTTATTCAATTGTCCAAGTATTATTGACAGATTATTCTTTCATTATGGAATGATCTTGGTATCCTTTTTAAAATTAATTGACCATAAATGTAAAGGTGTACTTTAGGACTCCCAATTCTATTCCATCAATCCTCATGTCTGCCTTTATACCAGTATCACATTGTCTTGATTATTGCAGTTTTATAGTAATTTTGAAATGGCTGTGTGTGCCTTCTTCAACTTTGTTATTGCTGTTCAGAGTCCCTTGAATTTTCACATGAATTTTAGGATCAATTTCTTCATTTTTTAGTGCATTGGATTTGGATCAATTTGAAGAGTTTCAAAATCTTAAAAGTATTAAGTCCTATCTATGAACAAAAGATGTCTTTACATTTTAGGTCTTTATTTTAGTGGTGTTTCAAAGTTTTCAGTGTACCAAGTCTTGTGCTTCTATGGTTAAATATATTTTCCATTTCAATTTCAGATTGTTCACTGCCCTTCCCATGTATAAAAATACAACTGATTTTGTATATTGATCTTGTATCTTGAAGTATTGCTTATCCATTTGTATTTTGGATGAAGGGTGTGTGTGTATGTATTCTTAAAGGTTTTCCAAATATAACAATGATATTTGCAAATAGTTTTACTTTTTCCTTTCTAGTCTGGTTACCTTTTATTTCTATTTCTTGCCTAATTGTGTCTCAGTTCCATTTCAATGTTGAACAGAAGTGGAAAGAGCAAACTTTCTTGTCTTCCTTATTCCTAACTTCAGGGTGAAAACTTTAGTTTTCACCATTAATATAATGTTAGATGTAAGTTTTTCATAGATGTCCTTTATCAGGTTGAGGAAATTCCTTTCTATTTCTAGTTTTCGAACTTTTTTTAATCTTGAAATAATTTTGGATTTTGTCAAATTTTTTTTTTGCATTCACTGAGATGATCACATGGATTTCCCCTTTATTAATAGGATTTATTACATTAGTTGATTTTTTTTTTGTATGTTGAACTGATAGTTAAGTTACTGATTTGAAAGTGTTTAAAATCTTTAAATGGTTGGATTTTCTTTTACTTGCAAGTTAGTCTGCCGCAATTTCATGGATCTATTTAAAGACCATGGATCAGAGACAAAAACAATTTATTATATCAGAATATAAGTGTTTTTGTTCCCCAAACTTATATTTTTATAGGACGACATGAAAAAAGTGATAACTACTCACAATGGGTTGTATTATAGTATAGAAGAGGAACCTTGAACTATGGAACCAGTATGTTTCATAATGGAAAGTAAGCATGCCCACACTTAGCTCCAGCGGGGAGAGTCTATCTTTATCTTTTAAGGCTTTTTGTGTACAAACATCTTTAAAAGATAGAAACATCTTTGGAATAAAGTGTAGTTAGTGCCTCACATGTAAGATACCCAGAAATATGAAAATCCCATGGAGAATGTTTCCCCAAAAGTCAGAAGGCCTTAGAGAGGTGGCAAGGACTTTGGATTTTACTTTGTGTAGAGATGTCACTGTAAGATTTTGAGGAGTGACACATGTTCATATATGTTTTGAAAAAGATCACTCTGGCTTATGTGTAGAGATTAGGCTGTAGGGAGGAAAGAACTAGAGTAGTTAGGAGGTGATTGCAATCTCCAGGCCAGAGATGATGGTGATTCATTTAGTAGTGGAGGCAGGGATAAGTGATTATAATGAATTTTTGTGGCAGAATCCACTGAATTTTCTGGTGGGTTGGATAAAGTTCAGGAGAGAAAGGGGGGTTAAACATGACTTTCTTGCTTCGACTTGAACAACTGAATGAATGGTGGCTCTTTTTACTGGGATGGACAACACTGGAGGAAAAACAAGTTTGGGGAACATAATCAACAGTACCATTTTGGATTTGAATTTTAGATGTCCACTTGACATCCAGGGGAGATGCAGACAACATAATTGGCTATTGGAGTCTGGGGTTTGAAAGAGAGCTGGAGATAGAAATTTGAAAGTTAATAGTATATTTGTCATTTAAGTTTCTGAGACTTCATAAGATTACATTGGAATAAAATATGAAGTCAGGATACTGAACTGTAGTGTGTCTCTGACATTTGGAGGTCAGAAAGGATTCAACAAATGAGAGAGAAACCAGGAGATAATTGACCTTAGAGCTGGATAAATAAAAAATGATGATGATAAGGATGGCTGCAATGCTGGGTCGGGAGCTATTTAGAAAATACTTGGATTATTTTGGAGTCCATAGATGAGTCCTTTAGTGTATAAATTAGAAATGATATAGTTGCTAATCTGCTATTCATGAAAGTTAAGCAAGAATTTGGGAGGATGAGGAGAAGTTTAGTGAGGGTGACTGAAAGTAAGGGAGAATCGAGGACTGTATAGCATGGTAGGGTATTTGGAGAACGTTTAGATTTTAAGTTGTTTTAATAGCTAGGAAGTAAATCCAGCTGCTTCTCTAAGCTTTCAGTAATGCTTTTAGTATTTGGGGTGTGTGTGTGTGTGTGTGTGTGTGTGTGTTCGTTCGTTCATGTCTGTGTGTTCGTCCGTGTCCATGCCTTTGTGTCCTTTATTCATTGTTCATGTATGTTCATGTACATGAGAATTAGATATCTACATCTGATTCAGAACAAGGAGGAATTACCATTAGTCTTGAGAGAAGGATGTGATATAGATTTATGTAGAAACAATATTGAAAATAGAGGCACATGGGAAGCGAAGTCACTAGAAATGCAGAGAATTCTTAGGGTTAGAGGATTGAGCTGGCATCTAAGTTACACACTTTGTGACCTAGTAGCTGCTTGATTCTATCATTGTATTAACAGCTTTAGACCAGGACCTTGTGCTACTTAATTTTCAGTGTTCACTTTGTTTTTTTTTTTTTTTAATTTCTCGACACTCAGTCCTGGCTGCTGCTGGACAACACCATTGTGCTATCAGCCTTGCTCTGGCCTTGCCCTTTCTTTTTGAAACAGGCCAAGTGAGATTAATGTGTATTTCATGCTTCTAACTAAATACAAATAATTAAATAGAATAAGGATGTAGCCTTCTTGGAAGCAAGAGGAATGTGTCTTGATATGTTTTCACTGCCAAACTTTCAAAACACACCCTGTATTCTTCCTCACTCCTATGTTCTTCTTATGTACATGATGGTAATTAATTTCTTGTGTCATCACTTGTACAAATTAACTCCATATGTTTTAAAAAAATCTTTTATTCTTCCTAAAAGGAAGTTTAGTTTTCTCAAAGCTCTTCTCCTTTTTAGACAATGGCTAGTTTATTGTATTTTTGATGGAACCGGAATCTTGATTTCAGTATCTGAAGACTAGAGAGAG